>OY748290.1:16254318-16394991 GCA_963556515.1 Nudaria mundana
AATGCTTACATTTTACAAAATTGATTATTTAAAAAGAATGGTCGACTTCCAATCACTCGTACACGTGTAAAACCTCAAAATAAAAATCCGGGCGTTGCCGATAGTCAGGTAAAAACAAGCACAAACTTGTTGAAATTTTCCCGCGCATTATAATACCTATGTAGATGTTGACATTATTTTTCAGCTCCTTGAAATGTTTTATGAAGGAAAAGAAACGTCTCTTGTAATAGCACTGCCAAATAAAGTTGACGGTATTGATCAGCTAATATAGAAACTGAGTGATCCTAGTCCAGATCCTAGCATTGAACAAGGCCTTAAATACCTTGACTAACACACTTGTGAAAGTTATTCTACCAAAATTTAAAATTGAGACTGAAACTGATTTACGAGTAACTTTACGTAATGTAAGTACCTATTGTATGTTTACTACACACACACACACACACACACACACACACACACACACACACACACATATCACGCCTATTTATCCAGAATTTGCCAGTATTTTTAGTCCCACGTAAGAGGGGAAAAGCCTTTGTTTATTTGCTGCTTGTTGTTGATTTTTTTTTATATTGGGTTCGCCAAATTGACGCCGCCCGCCTGATGGTAAATCGTGACGACGTCTAGCGATTGTGGACCACTTTAACAGCACACAATACTATAGAGAGTGGCCTTCAACTATATGGTATACCACCGTTTGCCCGAATTTTATTTGCCCTAATTTCATTTGACGTAATAGTCAACAGACATAATATTATATGACATAATATTTATTTGCCCTACTCTTAGTTGCTACATTAGTCACGTGTTAGAAGCTTGTTTCCCATAAAGTCTCTTACCATAATATCACTTGTCATAATCATTATAAGCCCTAATTATCACATGCCCTAATTATTACATGACCTAATTATCACATGTCCTAATTATGACAAACCCTAACTATGACATGCCCTAATTATCACATGCCATAATTATCACATGCTCTACTTATTACATGTCAAAACATCAGTGTAATCATGAAAGACAACGTACGAGCCGAGCGAGCGAAACGAGCGTGCCGCGGCAGCGGCCGGCGAAGTGTCACAATCATTTGTCATAATCATAGCCCTTTTTTTTAAGTTGCCGCGCCTTGACGTCACCATACTGCGTCCATTACGGGACGCCTCTGGTAGTTTATTTTTTTTTTTTTTTTTTATATTTAGGTCGACAAATTGACGCCACTCGCCTGATGGTAAGCTGAGGCGACGTCTGGCAATTGAGGGCGACTCTCACAGTACACAGGAATACTATAGAGAGTGGCCTTCAACTTGACGACCCTGTAATGTGCCTCTTCACGCTTCGCTTAAAGAGCCCAGGGTTATATGTTGGAGGAAACACGTGCGCAGGCAGGGCGTTCCAAGCCACCATCGTTCGGCAGAGAAACGATCGTTTAAAACGCTCGGTTCTCGCGAAGACGGTTTCCACGGTATGAGGGTGACATCTCTGCCCGGCACGCGTTGTTCGGGATCGGAAGGGAGAGGGTGGGATCAGGTTGAAGAGCTCTTCAGAACACTCACCGTGGTAAATACGGTAGAACGCGGCCAAGGAAGCAATTGTTCGGCGCTGGGCTAGCGGCTCAAGGCTTCCCGTTACCTCCGGACAGTCTATAATGCGAACAGCGCGTCGCTGCATAGCGTCGAGTGCGTCCAGCAAATACTTCGCGGAGCCATCCCAGAGGTGAGAGCAGTATTCAACTCAGGGTCTAATCTGCGTTTTGTACAGCAGACACCTCTGGTGCGGTGTAAAGAATCGCTTTACCTTGTTCAGTATTCCTAGTTTCCGCGAAGCTAGCCCAATACATCTCTCAATGTATTTTGTGTTATTGAGCTCTCCACGAACGTCTATGCCAAGGATGTCTAGATTGTCCTTCATTGGTAATATTGCATTCTGAAGAGTGGGTAGGGGAAGGAAAGGGGATTTTTTCGCTGTAAATGCACACGCCTGTGTTTTGTGGGCATTGAACTCGACCAAGTTCTCGGCACCCCATTGGGAGATACTGTCGAGGTTTCGGTCGAGATCACCCACGAGATGTCGTCTCTCCTCCTCTATCACAGATCGCCCCGCCGTCGGACGAACCGAGTAACTCCCGTGCAATGTACTGTCATCTGCATAGCAATGAATGTTCCCGAGGGAAAGCATATCATTGATATGCAGAAGAAAGAGAGTTGGTGACAGTACGGACCCCTGCGGTACCCCGGCATTTACTTGCAAAAAGCGAGAAGCCTGGCCATCGCAGAGGACCCGCACTCGGCGCTCGTTTAAAAACTGGCAATCCAGGTGCACAGTTGAGGAGGTAGACCATATGCCGGAAGCTTGGAAAGGAGCGAAGCATGCCAGACCCTATCGAAAGCTTTGGCGATGTCCAGGCTAATAGCCAAGGACTCGCCGAACTTTTCCATAGCCTCACCCCATACATGCGTGACGAATGCCAGGAGGTCACCCGTTGATCGTTTTGGCCTGAAGCCATATTGCCGATCATTGATAAGCGAGTGATCCTCCAGGTATCGCATGAGCTGCTTATTAATAAGAAGCTCGAGCACCTTGCAAATGACTGAGGTGACAGCTATGGGTCGATAGTTGCCTGGATCGGATCGATCCCCTTTCTTGGGGATCGGTTGTACGTTCGCCTCCTTCCAGGCCTCCGGCACGAGGCCCGTAGAGTATGACAGGCGGTACAGACGCGTTAATACTGGAGACAACTCAGCAGCACATTTTCGTAGCACCACCGCCGGAATGCCGTCAGGGCCACTGGCTTTCCGCGTGTCGAGTGACCGCAGCACTGCCCGTACATCACATTGCCTGATAACAATATCAGGCATAGTGTGGCCACTGTTGGCGATGGCGGGGGGCTGCAGGCCACGGTCATCGACCCGGGAATTAGCCGCAAAGAGGTCTGCGAGCATATCCACCTTCTCTTGGGCTTTGTGAGCCAGTGATCCATCAGGAAAACGCAGTGGTGGCAGCGTGGGTTGACAAAAATTTGACTGTACGGCTTTGGCCAGTTGCCAGTATCCACGGCTGCCCGTGGGATGGGATGTGAGCTCCTGACCAAGCCGCGCGACGAGCTGGGCATCCGCTCTCTTGCCCGATTGTACGCTGCTTTGAGGCGGTTCACGTTCGGGTCACGTGCCGCCCGAGCCATGACCCAGGTGCGATATGCCGACTGTTTTTTTCTGGACAGCCTCGGCACATTCACGCCCGAACCAGGGGCGAGCTTTGCGGATGCTGGCGACATCAGTGAAAGGGATATAATATTCTATCCCTAGACTGATCTCGCCAGCAATGGCAGCAGCGCTATCCGAAGGCGCCTTCCCTACAAAGCAGCGCTGGCTCCACGGGACGGACGCAAAGTAATCGCGGAGACCGTCCCAGTCTGCCGACGAGTAGTGCCATAGTCGTCGAGTCATTTGTTCAGCACGAGCAGGCGGTGGCACTTGGAAGCTGGCGTGCACCACACAGTGGTCGGATGTGCCCAGTGGGGCGCGTACCGACACACTGTACTCGGCTGGGCGACTCGTCAGCAGTAGATCCAGCAAGGCGGGCGTGTGGTCTGACCTGTCAGGTATCCGGGTGATCCCCCGTACCATCTGGGTCAGCCCGTGGGAGAGAGCGAATGCATGGGCGGTTCGTCCCGCATGATCGGTCCTAAGGGACCCCAGCCACTCAACGTGATGACCGTTAAAGTCCTCCAGGAAAACCAGGTCAGCGTTCGGGAACCGCACCTGCGCATCGTCAGCCATCTCGCTGAGGTATTCGAAAAGCCTTGTTGTCCCAGTGTCCCCTGTGTGGGAGCGGTAGACGCACACGTAGATCTGGCTCATGGAGCCATGATCCACGTGCAGCCAAAGGAAGGAGTAGGAGGGGTTCTCCAGACAGCGCAACCGGCGGCAGCAAACATCCGCCCTAACGAACACGCACACCCCGGCTTTATCGCGGAATTGTTCCTCAATGATATAGCCCGGGTAACAGAGGTACGACGTGTCGTCAGGGCGGCGTATCTGTGTCTCCGTTAGGAACATCACAGAAGGCCGTGCCGACTCCAGGTGATGGTGGACGGTATCGAGGTTTGCATGGAGTCCGCGGATATTCGCGAACTCCACCTCAAACGAAGTCAACTTTGTGGGGTTTCTAGGGGCCGCTGTGTACCGTCTATTCTCTTGTTGCACTGTCATTGTGAAATATGGGGAAGCGTGAAGACAGGGCGATATTTGGTGCTGCAGTAAGTGACAAAGTGCAGAGGCTAGCTTCGTCTAGAACCGTGTGGTTAGGCCGGAGCCGACCCGCCGGACAGAAGGGCTCCCAAACCCCCCTGATGCAAGGCCGCCGCTACCCCACACCGGTTACCACCCGGAGCGGCGACCCCACAACAGGATTATGCGCAACATGTGGGGCAGCCTACTGGGGTGGTTGGTCCCAGGTGGGCCCCATGACTATGTTGCGGGCGGCCGCGGCAACGCCGTTGCTAAGGGTCTATTGGCCGGCGAATCGACCCACACCACCCACACTAGACTCCGCTTCGCCCCCACTGGACCCCTGCCTGCCGCACCATACACCGCCCCGGGCCCGGCAGTGCAGCTGCTGAACCCCTAACGCAACCCAGCCTGGGCTGGATTACTTGGGGGGCTTTAGCACAGCTGCACGGTGGTACCCCCCCGGACCAACACTGTTGTACCACCTGGTATCCACGTAGGGGCCAAAGCCACCACATGGGTACCGTAATATACGAACCTCGTCCGTTAATCAGCAGGTGCGCCACTAGCAGGTGAGGTCGCTGGGGCCCGATAGATGTAAGAAGGGCCCCTTTGCACCCTAGTTGCTAGTAGTTGCGGTGGTATTTACCCAGTGGCGCCCGGCCGATAATCATAGCCCTAATTATCAAATGCCATAACATCATTTGCCATCGACATTGAGGTTTAGGTTAGGTTAGAACATGAAAGACAACGCACGAGCCGAGCGAGCGAAGCGAGCGTGCTGCGGCAGCGGCTGGCAAAGTGCCAGTAAGCTAATAAGTAGGTAGGTATTAGAATGAAATCGCCTACAAATATTTTGTGTGTGGTTCTGTGAACCGTAGACTTCGGGAACGGCTTTGTTTATTCTTAAATTGTATTTATTTGCATGACGTTTGATTTTATTCATATGGGTTGCTATGGTTACGGATTGCATTCTTGACAGACCGTAGACTTCGGGAGCTTTGTTTAGAACATTTATTTTTCAATTTTCTTTATTACTCTATCATTTTTCATCCAATCCAAAAAATATCATATGTTATTCATTGTAAGCAAGGAGTGTGTGTGTAAAGTTTCATGAAAATCGGTTAATAAATACGGCCGCAAACATGATCTGAAGGAACCCGTAGATGTAGACATGTAGAGGTACAGACGAAAGAAATTCTCCCCAGTCTGCAAGTTGAAACGGAGACTTCGGTCGCTTCGCTCCCTCTGTCAATAACGGGTTTGTAAATCATTTTAGAGCGCTTGTAGAAATATCATAAGCAAATGCATACAGTACAGCCGAATCTTAAAGTTACGTATGACAGCTCAACCACAGTTCGCTATAACCTTGTTACGTCGTCATCTTTTCAAATCAAAATTCAATAATACCATATCTCCCTAATTCATTACAAACAAAAGATATACATTATCATAACTCTAAACTAAAAAAAATGTTTCCTAATATTAATATCATTTGAAATGCTAGAAAACATTTTATTACTCATTCTGTAACGTGACGATATAGTCACGATATCGTCGCGATATCGCCACGATAAAATTCGATAAAAGCCACGATATCGTGCAATGTGAAAACGTCCAAATGTTGTAATGCCAATATTATGTAGGTACCTATTACACATAATGGCTCAGTAATTACAATTATTCCGATCGACCGTGTCCTTCAAAAATATTCAAATGTCGAATGGGAAGCTTTTCCCGAATATTTACTGTGTAGCTCTTATTCATCTAATAATGTTTTAGTCAATGATTTTTGTTCTAGATAAGGTGCCCTATCGACTTCTTCGTCCTATCGAGTTATCCTTACCTCGGCTACTTGTAATCAAGAAAATGTGTTACCGTGGGAATAGGGATCTAAAAACTTTTTCAGGTGGGCGAAGCCACGGGTGTCCGTTAGTTCATAAATAAATGATTGGTGAGTAAAATAATGCTTTCTAAGCAAAATAAAAATGGTGTGGGTATATTCCCTCGTGGTAATTTTTTGTTTATACTTACCTGAATTCGATAAAATGTGTTTAGTGAGATCCAAACCAAACAGAACTTTTGGAAGTTCTGCGCTGTACAAAATCCCCAGTGATGCAGAGCAATAATTCGCAAAACTTGGCAGTTATTTGCTTATTGTTCGTTTATCATAATCATTACCTAGATCGGGTAACTTACTTTTATAAGTAATTCCTATTAATATTATTTTCGACTCATTATTTATTTATAAACCTGATCTTTTCCTGCTTAATCGATGCTTCTTAGGATCAGAAGGCTGGCTATTTTCTGGCCCAAAGAATAAGTATCGCCATCTAACGTGGCAACATAGCCAGCATTCTGGGAACTTTCCCAGTCAGCAATGACGCGGAGAATTTTTTAAACGACATTTTGTAGTGTAAATATTTTTTGTACATAATTCATATCATCATCATACATTGTAATTCTTATTGTAATTAAGTATTCATCTTTTAATTTAAACCAAAGGAAAGAAGAAAGAAAGAAAAATATGTTTACTCTTAGACAGACATGGCGCTAACAATACACAAGTAAAATATTAGAAGTAGATATAAGAATAGGAAAATCGTAGGTGTATGCTAGTACACGCCACATCTGCGTAGAAATTGGTCTCCTTTCAGCTTATGCTGACGTGGGCAGACCCACTATTGACAGCGCTGGTTTTCAGAGGAGGCCAGTGACACTGAAAATGGCGCACCCATGCACTAACTCACCCAGCACAATTAATCATAATATCATGCTGCCAAATGCCACCACACAAGAAAAATGGACACTTTAATACTACGGGTAGTAACAGAAACTTGACAAAGACGGCTGTACCAATCTGAAAACGTCGCCTAATACCCAACGTCTTGGTCTTGAGCTCAATAATTGTTTCTGATTTATTCACATAAAGCTGAGATTCACAAAAGCCTAAATAAATTCACGGTGTTAAATCGTAAGATCTTGGCCAGTCGATATCTGAATTTCGTGAGATTATTCAGTTTGGAAATTGTTGCTGCAATTATTTAACCGTTGGGCTTATGATGATAAACCAGAAATAATTCCTGAAATCAAAACCGAGATTCAACGTGCTTTCAGTGAGGTGAAAGTTTTTAAAATGGCATCAAACATTACGGTTTCAAATAAAACTCATAACCGTGCACTTATTAAAAACACGAAATAAGGTTTACTCGTATACAATAGTATAATAAATTGAGTGAAAGATTAATAATAATTAATCTTTCACTCAATTTATCAATTACGTACATTCCAAGCTAGGGTGTTAACAAAAATGGGCCTTTTAAAAAACGTAAAAATACATTGAAAAGATGAGGCCGTGATGAAGTGATCCGTACATTCAGTTAGCGGTGCGGTAATTACGTTGAAGAGCTTTGCCATTTTACAGGAATATTAAATGAAAACAATCCACCCCTGTGCTTGCTTCCGGAATGTTTGTGTGGAAAAATCTGTTATTGTAATAATGATAACGCTTAAGTAATAATAAAACGATATTATTAAGGACATTTAAATATATTGTACTTATGACTATTTCTGTAATTAAATTAATTTAATACTTGAACTACCTATTTATTCGGATATATAACTATAAAGAAATACATGGGCAATTTCTCGCCTCTTCTTCTTATCGTGTCGATGGACAACACTTTTTTATTTTTTATTAAATTGTCTTGGTCAGTGCTCTGCGACGCGAATCGCGAGTGGCCTGGCCTCTTATAGGTCCTCTAAGGTACAAAACTCTGGGCAACATGTGCTTATTGTTTTGTGATGAGAAGCCACATTCACACTGGCTCTCACTAGAGTCAATATATCCCTGGACATATTATCTTTTGATCTGCCAACCTGGGTACGCAGTCTATTTAGTGCCTTCCAAGTTGGCCAGAGCAGTCTGTATCCGGGGGGTAGTTTTTCTGCCGGCGGGATGGAAGGTGGGCATCTGGCGGGAGTAGTACGGAGAAACCTGCACCGGCTTTTCAGCCTTTTGGGTTCACTGGGTGCTCTGCCTGTCTAGAACTCTCAACGCACCGCGGGCGGAGTAATACCTGCAATTGGAAACAGCATTTTCGCTGGTGTCAGTTTGAGGCAGCCAGTGTTTTTCCGGCTTTCAGGTTGAGGGCCGTATCGACGTTTTCGGCATTGGAACGATACCGCACTGGGCATGCATACTCCCCTGCTATTCAGTGTGATACCTAGGTATTTTGGCTGGCCGCAGTAAGCAATTTGGAAAACTACCAGGTGATGTTGAGGGCTCGAGTTGCAAAGTTATTGCGCAGATGAAATACACAGGGCTGTGGTTTTTCCTGTGTTGGGCCGCAGACTGTTCTCGCTATACTATTCAATCAGACCAGATAGAATGGCTGACAGATACAACTCTGCCTGCTCAAACGTTATAGTTTGAATAGTTCGAGCTGCGAGTGCCAGATCGTCGGCGTAGAGAAAACGTGTGACGTCCGGGAACCTTGGTTGGTAGATATTATGGCAGTATGGTAGAAAGTTGGTAGGTATATGAGCGAGAACCCTAACCTGCGGCACCCCGTTCCTCTTAGAAATCTGATGTAATTTACCTTACTAAAAGTCTTACAAGCTAATCTCATCCACCCAGCCATTTCCCAATGCGATTGGGGTCAGCTTTCCAGTCTAACTGCGATTCGGCTGAACTTCGATATTTTCCGTGAAGCGACTGCCATCTGACCTCCACAATCCATGGGCGATATCGAAGTTCTGTAGTTAGACCGGTCGGATTTTTGATTTAGGGCTCCAACTACCCCTAAAAACTGCCATCTCACTGTCATACAAACATCTACTGTTTGTATGACAACCGGGACCGACGGCTTAACTTGCTCTCCGAGGCACGGAGGGGTCTCAAGGTCTTAGAAACGTCACCCATCCTAAGACCGGCCTGAATCCTCGGTTACCATTAGACCATAACTAGACACATAAAAGTCTTACAAGCTAATTTTGCATTAACTTATAGCTATAACGCCGAAACGATAATACGACTATTTTTTTTACATGTACGCCTATTTATGACTATTTCATGACTATTTTTAGCGTTGTGAAAATTCGTTTTCATTAAGATTTCAAATATGAGGATTACAGCTTGAAGCACACTATTTTCATGAACGCTCTCCGGTTATGGGTACTATTGACCTGGCCATTTGTCAAAGCATCTCCGATTTGATCGAAGAACCTTCGCCTAGAAATTGCTATTGGTTTGATATATTGAAATGATATACTCGGTCGGCAATATAACTGCTGTGAACCCACTCTTTAACACAGCACTTTCAGCTTATCTAGACGGGTTAGTAGTAGATCATAATTGCGATTACTAGTACCTATTCTAATAAAAGAATAATATTGCTGGGCTCCAAACGACTTAGTTTTTCCTCGTAAAAAAAATTGAAATCAATACAAAATAACTTTTGAAGTAAATAATGTTACGCAATCCAGCCAGGGAATCTGTCAGTGTATTGATTAGAGATTTAACGGGAGATTCCATTATTCAAGTTCATCGACTCAATTTTATCTGTAATATTATCGTTTGTAGTAATGGTAATTCATATCTCAAATATACGCTCGATTTAGTATTCTCTTTCATTTCCATAGCTTGTTAATCAACGTATACTGCAGAGCCTACTCGAATTATTATGTCAATGTGTTCGCGACAATTTCATGGTTGATTATACATATATACTAGTGACTTAATGATCCGATGTATCTATTGTATACAATGACAAGCCGTGTATCAGACAATTATGCTGCAACATAGAACTAGAATATAACAAATTGGGAGGAAGGGAGATGAAAGAGATAGATTATGTAGGTACCTACTTTAACTTGCCTAAATAAATAAGCAACTACTACATAAACTAAAATAAAGTTTAATCCAGTATCCGTAGGTAGAAAAATGTGTCAATCATCCTCACTTGCACGCGGTGCACCTGCTGACAATTGAACGAATCTCTGTCAAAATAATAAATAGCTAGGAAACGGTAATATGATTACAACTACAACACTAAAAATTGCCGGACACCAAACTAGTAGGACTCCTTCCTAAGGTATAGTCCTACTACCAACTGACTAGCGAAGACTAGCGTAATAAATGAAGCTGTCTACCCTTTTAGGGATTAAGATCTGCTTTTACGTCAAAGTTTACCTTCAAGTACAAAACGCAGATTAGACCCTGCGTTGAATACTGCTCTCACCTCTGGGACGGCTCCGCGAAGTATTTGCTGGACGCACTCGACGCTATGCAGCGACGCGCTGTTCGCATTATAGACTGTCCGGAGGTAACGGGAAGCCTTGAGCCGCTAGCCCAGCGCCGAACAATTGCTTCCTTGGCCGCGTTCTACCGTATTTACCACGGTGAGTGTTCTGAAGAGCTCTTCAACCTGATCCCACCCTCTCCCTTCCGATCCCGAACAACGCGTGCCGGGCAGAGATGTCACCCTCATACCGTGGAAACCGTCTTCGCGAGAACCGAGCGTTTTAAACGATCGTTTCTCTGCCGAACGATGGTGGCTTGGAACGCCCTGCCTGCGCACGTGTTTCCTCCAACATATGACCCTGGGCTCTTTAAGCGAAGCGTGAAGAGGCACATTACAGGGTCGTCAAGTTGAGGGCCACTCTCTATAGTATTCCTGTGTACTGTGAGAGTCGCCCTCAATTGCCAGACGTCGCCTCAGCTTACCATCAGGCGAGTGGCGTCAATTTGTCGACCTAAATATAAATAAAAAAAAAAAAAAAAAAAAAAGGAAAATCTATAAAAGACTAAAACATCCTGTCAGTCACTAGACGTGGTTGCAAAACCGGCTGACGTAATTGGGTTTACCTCCATGACGTTTTATTGGACATGATATTTCTCGTGATGGATAGTCGAGGGCTTAAAGTATTTTAAAGGATACCCACAAATATTAGTGATGATCGAATTTTATTGTTTTTAGTTAAACTTTTAGGTAATAAAATGTTTGTTAATTTATTTTACCCCCACTGGAAATACCTTCTGGTCCAGATACCAGAGACGCCCGACAACGGACGTAGGAGCGGCTGCGGAATAAAAAAAATGTGTTTTACCAAGAAAAATAACATACAAAACTCATATAGCTTAATATGCCGATGGCCGTTGCTTCCCGGTATTTTGTTCCGATCCAATTACCTAGCAAATAATCAACAAGTCAGTGTTTTTTTGAACATAAAAGCGTTAATATCAGACATCAACCCAGAAAACCTTTTATTACCTCTAGCAATGTTATAAGAATTAAATAGTCATCGTGCCTTTTACTCAAGTTTAAAAATATAAATAGCAGTTTCACGAAGGTCTACAGCTTATCAAGTGTGGTAAAGAGCACAGCGCTGTACGCCATCACGCGAACCAGCGATTATAATACTTTTTATTCAAAACATGGGTTTCGTAATTATTTGCTTAAAACAGCCTTTAAAACGTGAAAGGAAAGAGTTGTACACCTATTTTGTTAAAATTGTTTTATTAATGCCAACGAGATAGAATGCCAGAAGTCACTGTTTGTGTTTTTGTATTGCTTAGTAACCAGTAATATTTTTTGGAACATTGTTTTTATTTTTGCTGCTCCTCTTTCTTTGTTCTTGTCACGAGCTTATTAGGAACGCAGGTATGTACTGTAAATAATAATATAATAAATTATGTTCCTTTAAATTAGGTATATTATAATATGAATCCAAAGACTATGGTCCTTAGGGTGGGCTTGGCTCACAGGGTGTTCCCTTTTCAGGGGACTCAAACAACATACGAATGCATATATAACATTATACTAACTAACTAACTAACAATGGATATTATCAGTACCGCCATTTAGGGCGTCTCGCTTCATAGGCGCCATCTATCATAGTTAGTATAAACTGTGATAGATGGCGCCTCTGAAGCATATATATAAACCCTGCATCGCAATATTTTAATATATTTTGAAACAAAAAATTAGCAAGCTTCCAATTACCTGAAAAATACACAATCATAAATATTCATAATGAATTACGACAATTTTACGATTGAAACTTTACTTACACATAAAAAAGTTCACAAAAGAAAGCCAGAATTCACAAGTGGGTGGTTCTACACAACGCATTGTAGCCTCAAATTAGCAAAGATCGGATTATATTTTTATTCCGACTAGTTAGCAAGGATAAATATACTGAACTTGGCTACTTATTTCAACATTTTTTTCAGTGGTTTATTGTGACTAACAGTAAACTCGTATTAATTCATCAAACAAATTAAAAAAGTTCATGCGTTCGAAGCTTACGTTTTGTTATTGAAACCGATTGATAAATTTCCTCGTTTGTGGGTCTAACTAAATTTATGGTTTCCATTTTTCGCGGTAGTTCATTACTTTTATGAATTGGATTGATTGGACAGATTTGGTTCCTATTCTTTTTGTCTGAAATAGCTTTTTTAAAGTGTTTTATAAATAGTTTAATTGTATATAATAATATGGAAGATGGAAGGTGTTGTTGAAGTATGACTTGATTTTAAAACGCAATGTCCTCATTTAATTGTACAAAACTTGGGGTATTTTCTCCTATCCTCAAAAAATATTTAAATAAGTAGTCGACGAAGTACGTAATAATATCTACGATGAACAGTCTTCTTCTTCTTCTTTTTTTTTAAAACGTGGCTCCATCGTTATTATCGATGATTTTGCCAATGTCAAAGTAATGCTTGATACACACTGAAGTTCTAGTTATTCCGAACTAGCTCGAGTTGCAGGACAATATACGAAACGTTGTTCGGTATAAGTGAGGGTCTGGGAACCCAATTTTTGCGGAGCGCCAAAACAGTCATTCCTTCTGTAATTCTATGACAGTGACAACATCAATGTTGCAGTAACATGCTAGAACATCATAATTCATAAACCATTATATTAATGTTCAACAGTGATTTATGCTAATTATAGTAAGCTTGAATTATTGTTTAATGGATAGCATTACAGTAAATGTGGTTGAGGTACCTACCTACCTATTTAATAAATAGTTTCAATGCTAAGTTAACTAAAACTAATAAAATGTTAATGTATAGCTACTTATTGCGCTGTTGGCTTTCCGTTTCCGCCACTGGGAATTCTCTCAGTGCTTACCGGAGGCGCACGGCAATGGACGTAGGTGCGGCCCCGGTCCAGGTCCACTGATTTAAAGGGCTGATTAAATTAAAAAAAGGGCTTTTTTAAACTACAATTGTCTGCAACATTTAGATCAACATCATCATACAACATCAGGCCTTCTCCTCTTTAAGTCTACATTTAAAGAGAAGGCCTGATAAATGATAGATGAATAGAACATTCCAAGTAGGTATAGCGTGTCCACGCTTAAAATCATATATCTATGCAACCTCAGTATAAAAGTACACTTTTAATAAGAGGGTCGTTATTTAGTACGAGTACTGTGTTTTTATTCGAAAATGCTTTGTTTTAGTAGTACAGTACTATTCTCTATTCTGTGGTTGTACCTTCAAAGCATAGACCAACGCGGTCGTCGTATACGCTGTCGCCGTATACGACGGGACAAGGCATTATGCATTTTCCCGATACATAAAAGTCTGCCATGTTTGGTGCGGGGGGGTCATCGTCACGCAAACATTCTCAGACGCTCAAGCCCAATCAGGTGCCACTAATAAACACACACATGACAATAAGAATAACACATTAACATTTTCACAAACACATACATATACATTTTGTAGCATAACAATATAATGACAAGAAACAAAGTTACCGCCCACTTTTGATGTAACAGTATTGAGACACGTTATCGATAAATTTGATAAATCGACTAGGAAAATTAGGTTTCAAAAATGTCACAAAGGTGGATGTCGTTTATGAAAACAAAAGCTTTTTACTATTTATAAACATATAAATAAGTATTATATAGTAAAATTACAATATTTACAAAGTTCGTGGAACAATTCATTGACGTCGTCACTGATTGAAATATTATAAGTTCGAATATCGCAAACACCGCCCGCCACTGTACCCGTTGCTATTCAGAGGGACATTTCCCTGGATATTTCTAGCTAAAAAAATGATTAAGATTGGATTTGGGTTTGGGTATTGACCAGTTTCAACATTTTGTACGATATAATATAAAAATGTGTGACTGTGATTGAAGGAGAAAAAGTGGACCAAGTGAAAGAGTTCGTGCACTTTGGGTCCAAGTTTACAAGGGATAAAGGGTATTATGACGATGATATTAAACGAAGAGTTATGGCAGGGAATCAAGTGATTGGGTAACTGCATAACTTTATGAACAGTCAGAAGGTCCGGTGAGAAGGTCCGGTTGGTTGTTTGTAGAGGAGAGTTTGTCCCTACACTTTTGTACGGTAGTGAATATTGGGTGTGGCAGAAGAAGAATGAAAGTAAAATAAACGCAGTGTGCAGTGAAACTGAGAAGTTTGAAAAGTATGGCTAAAGTGAGGAACAGCCGCGTGATACGGGAACTATGCGGTGTGTAGTGATCAAGATAAAAGGATGCTTAGATGGTTCGGGCACGTAGAAAAGATAGATGAAAGGAGGTTGATGAAACAAGTCAGTACACATGGTTGGTGTTGATGGACAGGTTGGTAAGTAGAATACCATAGTCCAATGGAAAAGAAACCTAAATGTATGTTACAAATATAAAAATAGCCGACTTAGTTTATGAGGCTATGCTAATATTGCTAATGTGTATTAACAAAATGTTCACGCCGGCAAAGTCGCACTAGATAAAAAAGACACAATTTATTATTAGTAGGTACTTATTAAACTTAATGAAATAAAGGTTACATTAAGGGTATTTACGTTATTCTCAGATTAGAAAAATATATCTTTAAATAGCTATGTAGGTAGGTACTACTAACCTTTCTTGAGAACCACTCTATCCATTGGTGAAAACCGCATAAAAATCCGTTGCGTAGTTTTAAAGATCTATGGATAGGCATAGGTAAATACGGCAAGAAGTGACTTGTTTTATACTACGAGTATGTTAAGATTACAATAACTAGTTATCACGGCGAACTTTGTATCGCCTCAAATATAAAAAAAAAAGAATATTTTAATATTTCATGCAAATGTATGTATTATTAATTATTATTGAAAAACGCGACGGACGGACAGACAAATTGTCGTATTAAATATATAGATGATTATATTGAACCTCTTTGCATTTGCAATTTTTTATCGATATCTAACTTGGTACATCGTGTTGTCATGGCGACATATAACAAAGTAATTGGCAGGATTCCTGTTAGCATGGCATCGGATGAGTTTTTCGATAACCAATGATATCGCAGAAAATTCCGAACGCGGGACTCAATTTACACATTTTTGAAATTTCCTGCGATATTATTGGACAACGACAAACTCTTCCGAGCGCCATGGTAAGGGAGAGTAACAATATTCATGTCAGTCGTTCGACCGATCAGCGGACTTTAGACACCATGTTGATAGAAACATCCGAATAAAATACTGTGATTATTGCAAATAAATAGGTTTAAAAAGAAATTAATAATATAATTTGATTAAATATTAAATAGAAATTAAAGGTAAAAACATCTTCTTGTAAACTTCATGTAGCAGAACGCTTTTACAGCAAAAAAACTGATCATATTAGTGTAATGTCATATCAGCCAGTACATATCAGCCGCCTAACTAGATTTAGTCTAGTGAGTGGTCAAGACGCCAAATTGTTTTGTTCCTAACTTATGCACCAGTGGCCATAATCATGTGAGCGAGGGGAACGCCTGTGAAGGCGGCGGTGTGCTTCAAAGCTAATTGAATTGTTACTGATTTAATGACACATAATAAATTATACAAACAAAGTCAAGTCCTGTATCACGAATGACAGGAGGAGGTTGTTTATTTGACTCCCGTAATATGGAGCAAAGTTTTTACTGTTTAATAAAGCAAAATTATTATTAGCATATTAAAATTATTACGGTAGATACCTTTCGATTTGGAAATACCGTATGAATTGATCTGATGCTGGAAGCTGAATTGTTAATAATGAATATCCATCTGCATACATTGCTGACCACAAAGTGCGCCGGTGATTTGATTGATATTTCTATCAGAGGCTCGGTTTGCTGCGTATTTACACACGAATTTATTAACGGTACAGTTATATTCTTACTAATGTTATCATATAGGACGGATTTTGATGCGGTTTCACCAATGAATAGAGTAGTCTTCGAGGAAGGTTTGAGTATATATAATTTGTTAAGCGGGCAAAGCCGCTGGCGTTCCCTATTATTGTACAATCAAATAGTAAAGAAATAATAAATAATAAATAAATAAATATTAATACTCTTCCATCCCAATTTCGTCCTATATCCATACTACCATTCCTATTCAAAGTCCTTGAACATATTGTACATCGGCAGTTGACTAGTTACCTGACACGGAACAATCTCCTTAGCCCCTTCCAATCTGGATTTAGGCCGGGTCACAGCACTGTAACGGCGCTCCTTAAAGTGACCGATGACATACGTTGGGCTATGGAGAATAGATCTCTAACGGTATTGGTGCTACTGGACTTCAGCAGTGCTTTTAACTCTGTGGATTTCGTCGTTCTCTTAGGGATCCTTAAGTCGATGAATTGTTCCCCGGAGGCTTTTACCTGGTTTAAATCCTATCTTCTAGGGCGCTCGCAGTGTGTTCGCTATAACGACCTACAGTCTGAATGGTGTAATCTCGCTGCGGGTGTACCTCAAGGTGGCGTACTCTCTCCCCTCTTGTTTTCCATTTTCATCAACTCCGCAGTTCGGGTTATTTCCTCCAACTACCATCTGTACGCAGACGATCTACAGTTGTATAGGCACTTTACTGCCATTGCTGCCATGAATAACGACCTGAGTGCCATCAACCTATGGGCAAGGTCATATGGCCTTCACATAAACCCCATCAAGTCTCAGGCAATGGTTATTGACAGCCGACAGATGTTGGCACGGCTGGATACGGATTCTCTTCCAACTATTTTGCTGGATGACATTCCGATCAAGTACTCTGATACCGCTAAGAACTTGGGAATTCTTTTTGACAACAATCTGTCCTGGGGGACTCATATTAATGAGGTCAGTAAAAAGGTTCACTTCACTTTTCACACATTGAAATGTCTCCAGAGTTTTCTGCCTCAGGAAACTAAAATTTAACAAACCCTGATTCTGCCCATTTTAGACTACGCGGATGCTTGCTGTCTGGATGCTACTGAGGAGCTCTTAAACAAACTTGAGCGGCATCAAAATTTAGGTATTCGATTTATTTTTAACTTACGTAAGTATGACCATGTCTCACAATTTCGCAAGGAACTTAAGTGGCTCCCGATCCGCCTTCGTAGGAATACTCGGTTATTATGTCTCCTCTTCAATGTTCTACACAGTCCCTCATGTCCTTCCTACCTGCGGGAGCGATTCACACTGATGAATCATCAGTGTGAATCGCTCAGATGAATCGTGCCGGCCTCACCTCTCCTACCGCCTCAACTGTCCTTCCCATAAATCCGACTTTTTCTCCTACTCTTTTTCTGTACATGCTGTTAGGCTGTGGAACGCTCTGCCGGTAGATATAAGAAACTGCAAAACTGTACATGTTTTCAAGAAGAGAGTGAAGGAACATCATCTCGCTTCCCTTCCTTAACAATCTGTATGTTTATGTTTATGTATATATTTATGATAAGTTAATATGTATGTATTTGTGTATTTATGTAGTTAAAGTGTATGTAAGTTTATCAACCTGAATAACTGTATTAACCTGCACACACACCAGTACCTGATTGAACTCACGTCTCCTCTATCAGGCCCATTGGAAGAGATCTCTTTAGAGATAAATGGTGCCTCTGTATACATTTTTTTTTTTTTTTTTTTTTTTTAATTCCGCGGCCCAAGGCCGCGGCCGCTCTAACGTCCGTTGCCGGGCGTCCCTGGTTACTAGCAGAGGGTATGTCCAGTGGCGCCCGGCGGACTTTGACCACCCCTGTGGTCTCTGCGGGTGTTTGGTCGGGACGAGAATCCCGCGTCATTGGGGTCGGGTTTTATCCCGCGTCAGTGAGTGAATCTGGTTGCGTGCTATGGGGCAAAGGCCCCGCAGCACGCAACCCTTCTAGCCTGCTTCTGTAAGGACGGTGGGTGGCGATCCCGCCGTCCTCAGGCCCCGATCATGGAGGACGATAGTCTTGGGCGTAGTCGCGTAGTCTGGGGCGGCCTGGCCGCCGACTACGGAACTCGGCGGGGAGGGTACGCTCCCTCTCCCTCCCGGCCGCCTCCTTCGCGAGCATGACTTGCTCGCAGAAGGACACGGCCGCGTTCCACCTACTCCCGCTGGATACCATGGCTTGAAGCATGGTCCCCAGCGAGAGGGTATCCACGCCCAGACCCACTACGAGGTCCCGGCGCTGACTCGCCCACGCTGAGCACTCCACCAACGTGTGGAGTGCGGTGTCGTCGTCGGAAACCTCGCAGTGTTGACACCGGGGTGTGACCTCACGATGCATGCGAAACAGATAGCTACCGAAGCATCCATGCCCGGCAACCATCTGCGTCGCACGGTACGTGAGGTCACCATGCTGCCTCTGCAGCCAATCGTCCATGATCGGTCTCACCGCCGCGATGAAGATGGCACCCCCCTTGGGTTGCTCAAGTCGCACCCTCCATGACTCCATGAGATCCTGGCGGAGTTGGGACCGCTGGTCCTCGATTTCTCGAGACGCAGGCCTGTGGTCCCGCTCCAGCGCCTCCTTGCGCCATTGGAACAATGACGCAAGGGCTCTCGCTTCCAGGTCCCATGGAGGGGTCCCGGCTAGGAGACATGCAGCCTCTCCGGAGATCGTGCGGTACCCCCGTACGGTTCTGACGGCCAAGGTTCTAAGTGGTCTGTTTAACAGAGTCACGTTCCCCTTGACCGCCAACCTATCCGCCCATACGGGAGCCCCGTATAGGGCCATACTCCGCACGATCCCCAGGTACAGTCTCCTGCAGGAGGCGTTGGGTCCCTTTAGGTTGGGCATCAGTCGCGAAAGCGCGACCGATGCCTGCGTCACCTTGGGGACCAAACTTCGGAAATGTGGTCCGAAGTTCCATCGGCTATCAAGTACGATCCCTAGGTACTTCATCGAGGGCTTGATGCCGATGCTAACGCCTCCCACATTTATGCTGGAACCTTCTGGTGGACCGTTCCGAGGTCTGTGAAAACACAGAACCTCGGACTTGTGCAAGGCCACCTCCAGTCCCAGCTGCCGTATCCGACCCACGACTCGAGCAACACCCGTCGTGACCTTGAGTGCTGCCTCCTGGTACGTTGCACCCCGCGCCGTGACGAGGGTATCGTCGGCGTAGCACGTTACGCCGACACCCCTAGGCAACGCACCCCGCAGCACCCAGTCGTAGCCGATGTTCCACAGAAGCGGCCCCAGGACCGACCCCTGCGGAACACCGCACGACACATCTCGCCGAGCTGGCCCGAGCCAGCTGGGGAAAGCTATGGCCCTCTCCGAGAGATAGGCCCCGACAATACGACGGAGGTAGAGAGGCGTTTCGTGATACACGAGCGCCTCCCTAACGCAGCTCCATGGCAAGGTGTTGAACGCGTTGGCGATGTCAAGAGACACCGCCACCACCACCTTGCCCTGCGAGACTGCTTCCTCCGTCAGGCTCTTCACGCGCATGATCGCGCTCACGGTGGAGCGTCCCCGACGGAAACCGAACTGGTTATCCGCCAGGTCTGGCCCCACACTCGTGAGATGCTCGACGAGGCGTTCCGCGATAATGCGCTCAAAGAGCTTACACACCTCGTCGAGCAACACGATCGGCCGGTATCCGGACGGTGAGTCCACCGGCCGCCCCGCCTTACGGATCAGGACCAGTTTCCCCGTCCTCCACACCTTGGGAAACTGGCCCCTTTCGAGGCATGCGCTAAAGAGCCCCATCAGTCGAGGCCCGAGTTCTTCGAGGGCCAGGACCCATGCACGGCCAGGAATGCCGTCGGGTCCGGGGGCAGTGATTTTCCGGCGTTTAAGCCGGAGTACTGCCGCACCTAGCTCCCCCACCCTGACTTCGGGTACGTCGTCTTCGCTGGTGCCTCTGTATACATGTATTTAATATTTCCATTCACAATAATGTATGTACTGTGTGTATATAAATAAATAAATAAATTAATAAATAAATATTTTCGGTCATTTTCACACAACGTAATCTAGCCCAAACTAAGCTATAAACTTGTGCTATGGGGTCTAGACAACTGATAAACATACTTATATATTTCTAAATACATACATAATATACATAGAAAACACCCATACTCCGAAGCAGACATTTGTGGATCACACAAATATTTGATTCGACCCGGGGATCGAACCCGAGACTCCGGAGTCGTAAGCCGATGCACTACCGACCACGCCACCAAAGCAGTTAATACGCCTATAAGATTATGATATAAGTCGTACTTACGACTTAAGGTGCCTAATTATGGGTTCCAGTAAATTGTAACAAATTTTTGTATATCAGGATTAAAAGTATGTATAAAAAATAAAAATATGAAAATAATACAAAAACATTTGAGAACATTTACTTAGATTACCTAAGTAAATGTTCTCAAATGTATTTGTATTTTGAATGTAATCCAAATGAGTGTAAAAATACGAGTATGTTTTATACACTTTTGTGAGTATTTATTTATTTATCATGTGCTATGGGATCTAGACGACAGATAAAA
The DNA here is from genome assembly GCA_963556515.1 of Nudaria mundana. Lineage (NCBI taxonomy): Eukaryota > Metazoa > Arthropoda > Insecta > Lepidoptera > Erebidae > Nudaria > Nudaria mundana. The sequence continues at coordinate 16,275,290 of OY748290.1, forward strand.
ATACTTATATATTTCTAAATCCATACATATTTGTACATCACACAAATAATTCGATTCGACCCGGAATCGAACCTGGGACCTCAAGAACGGCAGTCGCATACTCATACCAATGCGCCACCGAGGCAGCAACATCTGCTGTTCTTATAATATACGTGGTCACACTATAAGTTTTGCGTAACTTAAAAAAAAACATGTTAAAACCAAAATATTATGTGTATTGCTTTTCAAAATACTCTCCTTTACATTTTAAATATTTTTTCATGCGATCGAACCTTTTTTAAAACAAGAGGACCACAGATCTGAAGGCATGTTTTCTACGTGCTGATTGAACGCTATCACTGCCTCTTCGGAGTTGGTAAAAGTGAAACCTCTTATCAAATCTTTGATTTTGGGGAAAATACAGAAACCACAGGGTGCTAGGTCAGGGCTATGCGCAGAATGGGTGACGAGTTGTACTTTTTCGGAAGCTAAAAATGACTTTGTTTTGTTTGCCATGTGTGAAGAAGCGTTGTCATGATGTAGGAGAACGCGGCTTTTGGGTCGTCTTTCGCGAACTTTTTCTAACACCCTGGGTAAACGAGTGGTAGAATACCAATCGACATTAACACTCTTTTGATCTTCAAGTGGAATTGTACAGATGGGACCCGTAGCTGAGAAAAAAAACGATCATTTTTTTACCAACGTTTCTCGCCTGCCACGCTTTTGTTGGCTTGTTCTCATTTTCAAACACCCATTCACAAGATTGCTGTTTTTTTCGGGTTCAAAACAATAAATCCACGTTTCGTCTCCTGTGACAATGTCATAAACAGCATTAGAATGTCCGTGGTCGTACTTCAGTATCATCTGTGAGCACCATTTCACGCGAGCCCGCTTCTGCTCCGCTGTCAGTTCATGAGGGATCCAACGACAATAAAGTTTCCGAACTTTCAATTCTTCGTGTAATATTTTCTGGATTTGACTCATACCTATCCCCAATAGTCCTCGAATTGTGTCATAGGTAATCCGCGGGTTTTCTTCAATTAACCGCTTAACAGTAGCCACATTATTTTCGTTGACGGCAGTTGAAGGCCGCCCTTCACGAAATTCGTCATGTCAAGAAACTCGACCTCTCTCAAATTCAGCATACCATCGCCTCACGGTGCTCAAACAAGGTGCTTCTCTCCCAAAAGCATTTTGAAGACGAGATGCACAGCCTTGCGGAGAGAGAGAACTTTTACAATCATAAAAAATCATCGCTCTAAAATCTTTTCGACTTATTCCATTTTCGTTGCATACGTAGAACTTTGATGTGTGATAAAAAACAATTGACTAATGATTTCCCGCCAAATGTTTTTTTTATTACTTAGAAGGTTGCAACGTTTAAAAAAATATAACATTTGAAATTCAAATAGTTCCGATTAGCTAGAAGTGCAAAACTTTTAGTATGACCCATGTACTTTCGATTGTCGGCTCTTGGTGGAATTATGTAAGTACTATTCCCTATTCTGTGCTTATTATAGTAATACATTTCTGAAAAAGACTCACTTGTACACTATTCCACAAGTATTCAAATATTCCACATATTTATTCCACATTATAATAGTGTAGGTATTAACGGTGAATTCATTCAAGGCATACGTAAAAACGTCAACTTTAAGGTATGTATAGTATTGAGATGCCTATTATTCATACTACAAGTAATCACTTCTCAAAGGTGTATTACACCCCCACATTTTGCCATTCTGTTGTCTGAACCTAAATACATATATAGTGCCTAAGTAGTCTAAATATATCGATCGTACCCTTAGTCATATACATATGGACATAATACGAAATTTAAAGGTTTTGAGTTTTTGTGTCAGATGGGTTCAATATAAAATGGGCTAAAATAAACTTTCACAAAAAGAGGAAAAAAGTATTTTTAAGCGAATAATGTAATCTTGCCTTTTTACACTACCCGTCTTACAACTGTGCTATAGAGGCCCAACCAGTAAAGTGCCAGTACTTGACGGAAGCCGGACTGGCTGACGCACTATCCAAATGATAGTTTCGCCGTATTATTACCAATGATTGGGTGAATATATCAGTATTTTTTGGTACTACGAAAGTCTAATTAGAATAAGGTCCTTTTATAACCCTATTATAAAAAATGCCATCTTAATAAAAAAACAATATTTTAGGTACGAGTATAATAAAATTTTGTTGTTCTTATGTCTACCTCGTAATTATTCTTTTCATTCACAAAATTGCCTTCAAAAACAAAAATAACAATATTGATCAACTAAGAAGAGATTAAAAAAAAAATTGTAAGTACTTAATTCTTTTTTGTCATGTTTCAGCTTTTATGTACGTTCTACAGTATTAGTGGCTGAAAACGTTTTGTACGTAAAAAAACAGATGATTGTCACTTATTTCTATGATGTTATGTAGAACAGAGTAAAAAATCGGAAAATAAAATAAATCTAACTACTTTGCAATATTCCGCCACATGCAAATTACCCAACTCTCGTATTTATTCATGCATAAGTCCGCCCTCCAATCCCACTTAGGCCGAAAGAATAGAGAAATAATTTTGAAAATAGAATAAATATGAGAGTTGTGTTATCGTCCGAATCGGTCGCCGTGCGCCGAGCCATCGACCTCTCCTGATGATGCCCCTGGTTGGGGGCGAAACACGTGTCGAGGTTTTTATTATTTTTTGCACGATAACACAACTCTCATATTTATTCTATTTTCAAAATCATTTCTCTATTCTTTCGGCCTAAGTGGGATTGGAGGGCGGACTTGTGCATGAATAAATACGAGAGTTGGGTAATTTGCATGTGGCGGAATATTGCAAAGTAGTTAGATTTATTTTATTTAACTATGGACTTCCGAAAAGTAACGCCTGATAGTATTAACTTTATAAAAAATCGGATTCCCAGAATCTTTAAACACCATTTTCCTAAAATTTTCCCTATAGAATGTGCCATATGCATATTATTCCTCTAGCCTATTATTCAAAGGAGTAACATAAAATGGACGGAAAAGATAAAAATCGACGTCAGTACTAAAATAAGTAGAACACATCTTTCTATCCCGGGGGATCTATTGGCGTATCGACAAGGGACTTGGCGGCAGATTCCATTCACTCAAGTTTATTGGCAGAATTTCAGTGCTTTGTCGCCTGTGATGTAATAGCAATTTATAACTGAAAGATACGCTCGATTTAGTTCAAGTTTTCGGAAGTGAAATGCTGAGTTCAATGTTTCAAAGACTTTTGATCAATATAGATTAAGTACCGGTGTTGATTGTAGGTGATTATTTCGGAATGTAATACGTAGGTCACACTAAAAGTTTTGCGTAACTTAAAAAAACAACATGTTAAAACCAAAATATTATGTTTATTGCTTTTCAAAATACTCTCCTTTACATTTAAAGATTTTTTCATGCGATCGAACCATTTTTTAAAACAGGAGGACCACAGATCTGAAGGCATGTTTTCTACGTGCTGATTGAACGCTATCACTGCCTCTTCGGAGTTGGTAAAAGTGAAACCTCTCATCAAATCTTTGATTTTGGGGAAAATACAGAAATCACAGGGTGCTAGGTCGGGGTTATGCGCAGGATGGGTGACGAGTTGTACTTTTTCGGAAGCTAAAAATGACTTTGTTTTGTTGGCCGTGTGTTAAGAAGCGTTGTCATGATGTAGGAGAACGCGGCTTTTGGGTCGCCTTTCGCGAAATTTTTCTAACACCCTGGGTAAACAAATGGTAGAACACCACTCAGCATTAACACTCTTTTGATCTTCAAGTGGAATTGTAACAGATGGGACCCGTAGCTGAGAAAAAAAACGCGATAATTTTTTTACCAACGTTCCTCGCTTGCCTCACTTTTGTTGGCTTGTTCTCATTTTCAAACACCCATTCACAAGATTGCTGTTTTTTTTTGGGGTTCAAAACAATAAATCCACGTTTCGTCTCCTGTGACAATGTCATAAACAGCATTAGAATGTCCGTGGTCGTACTTCAGTAGCATCTGTGAGCACCATTCCACGCGAGCCCGCTTCTGCTCCGCTGTCAGCTCATGAGGGATCCAACGACAATAAAGTTTCCGAACTTTCAATTCTTCGTGTAAAATTTTCTGGATTTGACTCATACCAATCCCCAATAGTCCTCGAATTGTCTCATAGGTAATCCGCGGGTTTTCTTCAATTAACCGCTTAACAGTAGCCACATTATTTTCGTTGACGGCAGTTGAAGGCCGCCCTTCACGAAATTCGTCATGTAAAGAAACTCGACCTCTCTCAAATTCAGCAAACCATCGCCCACGGTGCTCAAACAAGGTGCTTCTCTCCCAAATGTATTTTGAAGACGAGCGGCACAGTCTTGCGGAGAGAGAGAACTTTTAAAATCATAAAAAATCATCGCCTTAATTCCATTTTCGTTGCATACGTAGAACTTTGATGAATGATAAAAAAAGAATTGACTAATGATTTCCCGCTAATTGTTTTTTTTATTACTAAGAAGGTTGCAATGTTTAAAAAAATATAACATTCGAAATTCAAATAGTTCCGATTAGCTAGAAGTGAAAAACTTTTAGTGTGCCCCATGTAGGCACTGTACTTATCGAAATTATTGTTAAGATCGAAATTAATTTGTCCTACATCGTTGTATATTATTGACAATAAATGATGGTGGACGTTATGAGTTCGAAGCCCTTGCGTCAACACATTTTGAGTATTATCCAAGATACCAGTGCTTTAGTTCATTATCCAAGATACCAGTGCTTTAGTTCATTATCCAAGATATCAGTGCTCTTTTTAATAAGTAGATCTAACTTCAAACCTGTTAGGGAATGGCTAGGGGTTCGAGTTCTACCGATGACTTTTCCGTTTTGGTGATTTATAAATCTTCGAGAATGTAAACAAGGAGATACCCTGCAGTTTATTCAATATAAGCCTACGAGGATGACTAAAATGACAAATAAAACTACCGATAATGTCTCTACTCTATTTTTTTTCACAGCTATGTTTAAAGTAGGTAGTTACCTACTTTATAGTTTCGTTTAAACATTATACTATAGTCAAATAGAGTGAAAAGTTTACAAACATCTTGAGTCCAGCTATGCCTTATTAATTTGTCCTTTATTCACGAAGTTATGACTTTGCAAATGTTTAAAAACTTCGCTAGTGATTGGCTTTTAACGGTTTCCAATTTAACTTTTCAAATGTAATATAAAGTTTACTACCTTGGTTTTAGAAGGTATTTAGTAGCATTATGCTGTTTTAGAACATCTGGGCTACGAGTTATCCATATACCATCCATCTATATTCGTTACGAGCTTTTATTACGAATCAGATTTTATGGCTGCACAAGCACAGCACTTATAGCAGTTAGAACTAAGTCTATTCGGTCCATGACAATTGGGAACATGTACCTACCCACATTTTAATATATTATTATATTATTGGTGGTCTAGTATTTTTCCATAGCCTAGCAAATATTCTGAGTCTAGAACCATGGTACTTAGTTGATGCCATTATTTGGTACCTTATGGGCATTTCATAAAACGTATAGTAAAGACCTAATCAAATTTGGAAATCAAGTTTCTATTCGATAGGACGAGTACACAGCTATCATTATAGTCACATATTACATCAACACGTCCTTCCATAAAGATCGTAAAATCTTTTACATAATATCGTTGCTCTTAAAGTACCTAACACTGAAATATGGCCATTGAATTCTCTACGCCGGAATATCTACGATCGAGTGAATATCTCGGACAGTTCGTGACTTAATTCTTTAAGATTTATTTGCAATGCAATTTTATTTAAATTTATATGGATTTATTATCGAAATAGGTAGGCACCTACATTATTATGAAATTTAAGATTTGGGTATCATGCATAACTGTTTTTTACAACTACCCGTAAAAGGAAATAACGATTTTATTGATTTTGTCTACTTGAGCTTTATGGCTTTCTTATTTAACAGAATGAATGTAATATATGCGAATAGGAGAAAAAGTTCCAAGGCTTAGGTCCCTAATCCTATTTTGCAAATGTTAATCATTTTCTAAATATTGAAATTAGCAATGCAAGCCATCTTACTACGGATCTTACTTCAGGTAAGTACTAAAACATAGTCTCACTGCTTTTGAATATTAAACGCTTTATTCACAACCTATTGGCCTCCGAGGAGATCCGAATTATGTGACAAATATGTCAACTGGTTAAGCGTTTTACAACCAGAATGACGGAATCGGATTTGGATCACGTCCTCGAGCGAAGACAGTTGGAACCATTGGTATCGACTTGCATAAATTTGCAAGATTAAGTTGAGCTTCTATCTAGCACCAGTAGGTTGGTAGGTACTCACCTTAGTTGCGGTCTGTATATATTTACATAAATGTATTCCGTTTCTGCCAACGGACGTTTCTAACTGTGAATATTTACACCCCTTGTGTAGGTCTAGTATGAAAGTTGTGGTAATGTTGACATTCCCTTGTGTGAGTATGATAAATGAATTATGTAACTAATTACTGCGTACGTTATAAATACGTAATACCTTCAACATTTTGTACATTCGTTATTAATATTCTATCATAATACTTTTAAAATAATTTTTAAATCATTAATGGTTACCCAGATGCCCCCGTACCGTAGGAACCGTTCAACTCTACGGTTACCTCCTTAATGACTTCCTTACTAATAAATGGAACCGTTCAACTTTACGACTACCTCTTTAACGACTTCCTACTATACATGGTGTAACATTCAAATGGGTCAGTACCTACGGGAAGTCTAAGTCTGAACCTATAAAACATACTCTAGATCTAATTCCCAATATTCCCAATAGATTAAATGTGGTACAACGATCTTTCGGCACAGCGTCTATGCACCTACCTAAATACTTTGGGGTTCCGTACATAGTAATTATTTAGCAGATACGGTGTGCCCGATAGACTCTCCACTGAGAGTCTTTTAACACTCACTAGCAATACGTATCACGACCAGACTATTATTTAAAATTTCAAGTACATATATATAAAAATCCTTGTCTCTATTTAGGTATGCTACTTTTCTTAAGTAAGTAAGTAAGTACTCTTTATTGTACACAATAGAGAAACAAATGGTTTTTGACAAGTCTTCAGAAATATAATGTACAACAGGCGGCCTTACTGCTAAAGAGCAAGCTCTTCCAGGCAACCTTAGGATGGAATTAAAGTTACAAAAAATGATAGGGGCTCTGTACAATGTAATATAATTATATTTAAAAAATAATTGAGCGGAGTTTACGAAGCTCTTTCTTAGACGACTCGTGTATTTCGTTCGTGATCGAACTCCTAAACGACTAGACCGACCTTTTTGAAATTTGGCATGGTCATAGTGACCATCACCGTGAGTGCATATAAAGATCGGTCCAGTCGTTTAGGAGTTCAACCCGGATCGACAAGCTCAGCTCAATTATTGCAACAGCAGAATGCATTGCATACCTAGTAAATTAATAAGATTTAAGAAGAGAGTGAATAACTTGAGTTAAGCAGCTAGTATATTGTTAAAATAATATTGTTTAAATACATACATATTATACATAGGAAACATCCAGACTTCGGTACAAACGTATGTGTCATCACACAAAGTTTGTCCCGACCGGGAATCGAACCCGAGACTCCGGCGTCGAAAGCGGATACACTACCGACCACGCCACCGAAGCAGTCAAATATACTTATATATCTACGTATATAGGTAGTTATAGCAAAATAAATTCAGTCAGAGACCTATACATGTACAATACATCAACCAAATTCGTAACAATTTTATTTAACTACCTAATGAATTGAAAAATATACTTTCAGTACCGCCGTCTCACTTTTTCAAGTAAATAAGCATCTAGTGTAAATAATATGGTGCTGACAATACTTATCGCTGAGTAGAATACGAAATGGTTCACCTCCATGAAGCAGATTTATAGTTGCATCCACCTGGAATAACATATCCTTGTATTTCCTTTAAATTGAAACTTCTACGAAAATTCAGCCTTGGATTTGATAGTTCGACGTTATTGTTTACAGTGAGTGTTAAGAATACAAACATATTTCACACACTATTTTCAATCACGTCTTTATTTCTAAAGGGGTAGACAGGGGCTTATAATACGCCCACGTGACTCAAGTCACGGAGATGTTGTAAAACCCATTATCAACAGTTTTAATTGTAACAATATTTACAAATTTATAAAAATGACGATACTCGGAATGAGATTCAGCAACCGTTCTCCTAAGACCGATTCGCCATTGGACTGTTCGTTGACAGGAAGATGAATACCAATATTGCAGTTAAGACGGCTTCAGTCAACCCAATAAAATCACTTTTTTAATAAATATTAAGAATAAATCAACTGAATTATGTACTAAAACAACGGAATATTACCTATTCTAATTATTAGCTAACGAGATTTACATGTTCATACCTTATAAACAACTATGTTCTTGCTTCATATTTTGCTGTTCTCCCTGAGACAGTCTTGAGAATGCCTCGTGTAGAGGTGAAACATATTATGTCGACGTTGTAATGTCTTCTATTTTAGCGAAATAATGCTATGAATTAAAAGTTTTAACATCATATTTACCATTGCTTTGTCATGGACTTTCGCCAGGTAACGCCTGATTCCATCCAATATTCTAATTATACCTACTAAGATTAAATCTAAATTTTAAATGCCACATTGTATGGAAATGTTTGTTCTTTGTCCCAAATAGTAACCCAGTCTTCTGGTTTTGAGAAGTGTCAATCATGAGTTTAGATAAATTTGAATAAGCCGCGAGCACTCGGTCCCCAAGGTCCCAGCGTCTCTACCCCGAACGGCTCAAACTGTAGTCTCCTCCTAAATTGGAATATTGTTTTTTATTCTAGAAAATCAACAGTCGATAACATGCTCAAACGGAGGCAGTGCACGATCTGAAAAATAAGACTACTACAAAATCTCACGACGTGGCAACTCTAAAAGATTGAATTGAAGCTATAGCACGTTAAATGTAAATCAAAATGCTTCTACAATTCGATACATTGTTGTCTCTGCAAGTTCTATGAAGGAATACAAAGATAGGTAGTTCATATAATGTTATTGTAGACTTGTTTCGGTGTTCAGTTTCAATTCTCACTTTACACGTTTCACTACTCATTATTATCTCGAAAATGTTCGTAGTTCCATTGTTAGGAAATCAGCTGCTAAACTTAAGAATAAACACGACATTTAACCATTTTGGAAAACCACTACAATATTTGACGCTGTGATATTGATATGCATGCACCCGACATGCAATGACACGCGACATCTGTTTAGGTAGTAGTTAGAGTGGTTGTACCTGTAATTTTCTGTTATGATCATGTTGCATCAGTTAACTCGTTGTCATGGCAAAAAATCCGTTGTGTTTCAGAGTAAATAGCAATTGGTATAATGTCTTAACTTCAAAATTGAGTGTATTATTTTGATAAGGAGCCGGCATTTAAGCGTTTATAATTTCGATCTGTTTAAAAAATACAATACTGATAATCAAATATTGGATAGAAACAGGCGTTACTTGGCGAAAATCCATGACAAAACAATGGTAAGTAAAATGTTTTTAAGAAAAACCTTTTAAATTTATATAATAGCATTAATTTTTCGCAGAATTAAAAGGACAACAAAACGTCGACAATTGTTTCGCCTCTAAACGAGGCATTATCAAGACTGTCTCAGAGAGAACAGCAAAATTCGTGGTTGGAACGTTTTTTCTTATAAGTAAACGCGTGCAAATTTCATTATCGCGATGTAGGATTCTTTACAATAACTAATGTGGGTAGAAACCTCAGATCATGCTAACTAAGTTCCAAAAATAGGTATTCACCAATACTTGACCTTATCTGGTTGATTTAATTACTATCTTTTGATAAGTTGCGTAGAAACCCAAATGACACACACAAACCAACAACAATTAATGTGTCCGTCTGTTCGTAAATAGATTAAGTAAGGGAGATGTGTGAAAATCTACTTGCTCGTTGAGTAAGGTGTCCGCATCTCTTCTAATTATTTCTAGCCTTTCCCAAACACTTAACTTGAACCCTTTCTCACATAAACGTAAAACTTTAAAAGTGTTACTATTGTTCAAGGAATGACCAGTGTCAAGAAGATGCTTCGCGAAGAGAGACTTATCAGGACAAGCATTGCGGGACGCCGCTCTATGTTCCTTATATCTAATGTCGAAGGACCTGCCAGTCTGTCTCACATACTTCAAACCACATTCATCACAACTCAACAAATAAACACCTGATCTGCGTGAGACCGACACCGAATCCTTGCCATTACATAGCTCCCTCAAGGTGTTCTGCGTTCTAAAAGCAACAAATATACTACTTTCCCTCATGATCTTAGCTATACTCAACGAGACGGGGCCCACGAACGGCAAACAGGCCGTATACTTCCTAGGTGGATCTTGAATCGGATATAATAAATGAAAACTAGCCTTTCTGCGTTTTTTATTTAATAATGAGTGGACCATTCCTACGTCATAGCCATTACTTTGTGCTATGTAGCAAATGATGGACAATTCCTCACCAAATGCCTGTGGGCTCAACGGTACCGCCAGTAACCTGCTCAGTAAGCTGTGGAAAGCTGCCATTTTATGTTGCCATGGGTGATTGGATGAGTAAGGAATAACTGTGTCTGTAACTGTTGGTTTCCTATAGATACGAAACTCATGAACACCGTTCCTTCTAGTAATTGAAAGGTCCAAGAAATTGAGAGTGGAATCTGTCTCCAACTCTAGTGAAAAATCAATTCTAGGGTGTACCGAGTTCAACTTGGAGACAAGGACGCCGAGCTGACGTTTTGTTCCTGTCCAACATATAATAATATCATCCACATATCTAAAATAGTACAAGACATGAACGTTCCCAACTATGTGGTTAGTCTCGAATGCATCCATAAATATTTCAGCTATTAAAGGACTGAGTGGCGATCCCATAGCCAAACCATTCCTCTGTAGAAAAAAACTGTTGTTGAACTGAAAGTAATTCTGAGTCATACACAATCTTGTTAGGTTATAAATTTCTTCTATTTTATTGAAATTGATCCTTTTTATTGTTAATTTGTATTTTAAAATATCTAATACTTCATTATACGGTACGTTAGTGAACAAACTTTTCACGTCCAAAGACACAAGTTGAGCATTGGACGGTAACTTAATATTTTTAATCTTGTTTATGAGGTCAGTACTATTTTTTATAGAAAATTTTGGGTTAAAATCTATTGCTTCTTTAATGATTGTGTTCAAAAACCTTGACAAATTGTATGCTGGGGCGCCCCTGTATGCGACAACAGGTCTAATTGGGCACCCTTCCTTGTGTATTTTAGGAAGGCCATAAAACAACGGACAACTGGGATTCATGTTTATCAAAGTTTTATGCAACGAAGAGTTCTCAGGGAATAAATAAGTTGTGGATTTCAAAGCAAGCTTTAGTTCTGCCTGGAACTTAGCTGTAGGATTGAAGGTTAAGCGTTGAAAATCATCAGATGAAATGATGTCATTGACTCTTGCTATGTAATCCTCCCTCGGGATCAAAACCACGGTGTTACCCTTATCAGCCTTACTCAGAACCACATCCCCGTCCCTAAGTTTGTTGCGAATCGACCTTTGTACAGTCAATTCGGAGTTAAAAGTACCAGACAAACAAACAGAATCGATTTTTTGTGCAACCAGTGCCTTCAACATTATGTCACCCTTATTTCTAATGATTGCCACCTCCGCATCTACTGCCAAAGGTTCTAAAGATTTTTTATTGTTAAATGATTTAGGTATGGAATATTTTAAGCCCTTATTTAAAAGGGACACCTCACTGTTGCTGAGATGTATATCAGAAAGGTTCTTGATTCTGGGGTAAAATGTATGATTAGAAAACACCTGCTCCCTTCGGTCAAGAATCTCCCCTCTACCCACCTTTAAATTAAATAATTTTTTTGATTGTATTAAAAATTTTTTATGTATAAATTTAGAAGCTAAATCTCGTGCCTTTTTATCCAACAAATCAAATTCTACTCTGTGTAAACTGAATGACAACTCAGAGTGTAGAACCTTTAAATGCCACTTCAAATTGTCTCTCACTCTAAATAAACTCCTAATTTCCTTAACGCTTAACCTTCAATCCTACAGCTAAGTTCCAGGCAGAACTAAAGCTTGCTTTGAAATCCACGACTTATTTATTCCCTGAGAACTCTTCGTTGCATAAAACTTTGATAAACATGAATCCCAGTTGTCCGTTGTTTTATGGCCTTCCTAAAATACACAAGGAAGGGTGCCCAATTAGACCTGTTGTCGCATACAGGGGCGCCCCAGCATACAATTTGTCAAGGTTTTTGAACACAATCATTAAAGAAGCAATAGATTTTAACCCAAAATTTTCTATAAAAAATAGTACTGACCTCATAAACAAGATTAAAAATATTAAGTTACCGTCCAATGCTCAACTTGTGGCTTTGGACGTGAAAAGTTTGTTCACTAACGTACCGTATAATGAAGTATTAGATATTTTAAAATACAAATTAACAATAAAAAGGATCAATTTCAATAAAATAGAAGAAATTTATAACCTAACAAGATTGTGTATGACTCAGAATTACTTTCAGTTCAACAACAGTTTTTTTCTACAGAGGAATGGTTTGGCTATGGGATCGCCACTCAGTCCTTTAATAGCTGAAATATTTATGGATGCATTCGAGACTAACCACATAGTTGGGAACGTTCATGTCTTGTACTATTTTAGATATGTGGATGATATTATTATATGTTGGACAGGAACAAAACGTCAGCTCGGCGTCCTTGTCTCCAAGTTGAACTCGGTACACCCTAGAATTGATTTTTCACTAGAGTTGGAGACAGATTCCACTCTCAATTTCTTGGACCTTTCAATTTTTTTTTTTTTTTTTTTTTATATTTTGTTCGCCAAATTGACGCCGCCCGCCTGGTGGTAAGTCGTGACGACGTCTAGCGATTGTGGGCCACTCTCACAGCACACATTACTATTGAGAGTGGCCCTCAACTTGACGACCTACTGATGTGCCTCTTCACGCTCCGCTTAAAGAACCCAGGATTATATGTGGGTGGAAACACGTGCACAGGCAGGGCGTTCCAGGCCACTATCGTTCGGCAGAGAAACGAACGTTTAAAACGTTCGGTTCTCGCGAACATGCTATCCACTGTGTGGGGGTGGCATCTCTGCCCGGCACGAGTCGTTCGGGATCGGAAGGAAGAGGGTGGGATCAGATTGAAGAGCTCTTCAGAACACTCGCCGTGGTAAATACGGTAGAATGCGGCCAAGGAAGCTATTGTTCGGCGCTGAGCTAGCGGCTCAAGGCTTCCCGTTACCTCCGGACAACCAATAATACGGATAGCCCGTCGCTGCATAGCGTCGAGAGCGTCCAGCAGATACTTCGCGGAGCCGTCCCAGAGGTGAGAGCAGTATTCGACGCAGGGTCTAATCTGCGTCTTGTACAGCAGACACCTCTGGTCCGGTGTAAAGAATCTCTTTACCTTATTCAGTATTCCTAGTTTCCGCGAAGCTAGCCCTATACATCTTTCGATGTAGTTTTTATTATTGAGCTCTCGACGAACGTCTATGCCAAGGATATCAAGGTTGTCCTTCATTGGTAATAATGCATTCTGAAGAGAGGGTAGGGGAAGGAAAGGGGATTTCTTCGCAGTAAATGCACACGCCTGTGTTTTGCGGGCATTGAACTCGACCAGGTTCTCGGTACCCCATTGAGAGATACTGTCGAGGTTACGGTCGAGATCAGCCACGAGTCGTCGTCTCTCCTCCTCAATCTCAGATCGCCCCGCCGTCGGACGAACCGAGTAACTCCCGTGCAGTGTGCTGTCATCTGCATAGCAATGAATGTTCCCGAGGGATAGCATATCATTGATATGCAGAAGAAAGAGAGTTGGTGATAGTACGGACCCCTGCGGTACCCCGGCATTCACTTGCAAGAAGCGAGAAGCCTGGCCATCGCAGAGGACCCGCACTCGGCGCTCGTTTAAAAAGCTGGCAATCCAGCTGCACAGTTGAGGAGGTAGACCATATGCCGGAAGCTTGGAAAGGAGCGAAGCATGCCAGACCCTATCGAAGGCTTTGGCGATGTCCAGGCTAATAGCCAAGGACTCGCCGTGCCTTTCCATAGCCCCACCCCAGACATGCGTTACGAATGCCAGAAGATCACCCGTTGATCGCTTTGGCCTGAAGCCGTATTGTCGATCATTGATTAGCGAGTGATCCTCTAGGAATTGCATGAGCTGCTTATTTATAAGGAGCTCAAGCACCTTGCAAATGACTGAGGTGACAGCTATGGGTCGATAGTTGCCTGGATCGGACCGATCCCCTTTCTTGGGGATCGGTTGTACGTTCGCCTCCTTCCAGACCTCCGGCACGAGCCCTGAAGAGTATGACAGGCGGTACAGACGCGTTAATACTGGAGACAACTCAGCTGCACATTTTCATAGCACCACCGCCGGAATGCCGTCAGGGCCACTGGCTTTCCGCGTGTCGAGTGACCGCAGCACTGCCCGTACATCACATTGCCTGATAACAATATCAGGCATTGTGTGGCCACAGTTGGCGATGGCGGGGGGCTGCAGGCCACGGTCGTCGACCCGGGAATTAGCCGCAAAGAGGTCTGCGAGCATATCCGCTTTCTCTTGGGCTTTGTGAGCCAGTGTTCCATCTGGGTAACGCAGCGGTGGCAGCGAGGGCTGACAAAAGTTAGATTGCACGGCTTTGGCCAGTCGCCAGAATCCACGGCTGCCCGTGGGATGGGAAGTGAGCTCCTGCCCAAGCCGCGCGACGCGCTGGGCATCCGCTCTCTTAAAGGCCCTCTTACTCGACTTTGTGGCCCGGTTGTACGCTGCTTTGAGGTGGCCCACGTTTGGGTCGCGCACAGCCCGGGCCCTGATCCAGGCGCGATATGCCGACTGTTTTTGTCGAACAGCTTTGGCACAATCTCGCCCGAACCAGGGACGGGCTCTGCGGATACTGGCGACATCAGAGAAAGGGATGTAATAATCCATCCCTAAACTGATCTCGCCAGCAATAGCAGAAGCACTATCCGAAGGAGCCTTTCCTACAAAGCAGCGCTGGCTCCAGGGGACGGACGCAAAATAATCGCGTAGACCGTCCCAATCCGCTGACGAGTAGTGCCATAGTCGTCGTGACGTTTGCACAGGACGTGCAGGAGGTGACACCTTCATGCCAGCGTGAACAACACAGTGGTCGGAACTACCCAGTGGGGCTCCTACCGAAACACTGTACTGGGCTGGGCGACTCGTCAGCAGTAGATCCAGCAGAGCGGGCGCGTGATCTGACCTGTCTAGTATCCGGGTGATCCCGCATACCATCTGGGTCAGACCGTGGGAGAGAGCGAACGCATGGGCGGCTCTACCCGCATGATCAGTCTTGAGGGACCCCAGCCATTCAATGTGATGGCCATTGAAGTCCCCCAGAAACACTAGGTCAGCGTTCGGGAACCGCACCTGCGCTTCATCAGCCGTCTCGCTGAGGTACTGGAAGAGCTTTGTTGTCTCAGAATCCCCTGTGTGGGATCGGTAGACGCACACGTAGATCTGGCTCATAGAGCCATGGTCTACGTGCAGCCAAAGGACGGAATTGGAGGGGTTCTCTAGGCAGCGCAACCGGCGGCAGCAAACATCCGCCCTGACGAACACGCACACCCCGGCTTTGTCTCGAAATTGTTCCTCGATGACATAGCCGGGGTAACACAGGTAAGACGTGTCGTCAGGGCGGCGTATTTGTGTCTCCGTGAGGAACATCACAGCGGGCCGTGCCGTCTCAAGGTGGTGGTGGACGGTATCGAGGTTCGCATGGAGTCCACGGACGTTAGTGAACTCCACCTCGAAATGTGAAGTTGTGGGGTTTCCTAGGGCCGCTGTGTAACGTTTATTTCTTTTTTGTTGCACTGCCATTGTAGATTTTGAAGAAGAAGCGTGAAGACAGGGCGACATTTGGTGCAGCAGTAAGTGACAAAGCGCAGGGGCTAGCTTTGTCTAGAACCGTGTGGTTAGGTCGGAGCCGACTCGCCGGACGGAAGGGCTCCCAAACCCCCCTGATGCAAGGCCGCCGCTACCCCACACCGGTTACCACCCGGAGCGGCGATCCCACATCAGGATTATGCGCAACATGTGGGGCAGCCTCCTGGGGTGGTTGGCCCCAGGCGGGCCCCATGACTGTGTTGCGGGCGGCCGCGGCAACGCCGTTGCTAAGGGTCTCCCTGGCCGGCGAATCGACCCACACAACCCACACTAGACTCCGTTTCGCCCCCACTGGTCCCATGCCTGCTGCACCATACATCGCCCCGGGCCCGGCGGTGCAGCTGCTGAACCCCTAACGCAACCCAGCCTGGGCTGGGTTACTTGGGGGGCTTTAGCACAGCTGCACGGTGGTACCCCCCCGGACCAACACTGTTGTACCACCTGGTACCCACGTAGGGGCCGAAGCCACTCCATAGGTACCGTAAATTAACGAGCCTCGTCCGTTTATCAGCAGGTGCGCCACTAGCAGGTGAGGTCGCTGGGGCCCTATAGATGTTGGTAGGGCCCCTTTGCACCCAAAAATTACTAGAAGGAACGATGTTCATGAGTTCCGTATCTATAGGAAACCAACAGTTACAGACACAGTTATTCCTTACTCATCCAATCACCCATGGCAACATAAAATGGCAGCTTTCCACAGCTTACTGAGCAGGTTACTGGCGGTACCGTTGAGCCCACAGGCATTTGGTGAGGAATTGTCCATCATTTGCTACATAGCACAAAGTAATGGCTATGACGTAGGAATGGTCCACTCATTATTAAATAAAAAACGCAGAAAGGCTAGTTTTCATTTATTATATCCGATTCAAGATCCACCTAGGAAGTATACGGCCTGTTTGCCGTTCGTGGGCCCCGTCTCGTTGAGTATAGCTAAGATCATGAGGGAAAGTAGTATATTTGTTGCTTTTAGAACGCAGAACACCTTGAGGGAGCTATGTAATGGCAAGGATTCGGTGTCGGTCTCACGCAGATCAGGTGTTTATTTGTTGAGTTGTGATGAATGTGGTTTGAAGTATGTGGGACAGACTAGCAGGTCCTTCGACATTAGATATAAGGAACATAGAGCGGCGTCCCGCAATGCTTGTCCTGATAAGTCTCTCTTCGCGAAGCATCTTCTTGACACCGGTCATTCCTTGAACAATAGTAACACTTTTAAAGTTTTACGTTTATGTGAGAAAGGGTTCAAGTTAAGTGTTTGGGAAAGGCTAGAAATAATTAGAAGAGATGCGGACACCTTACTCAACGAGCAAGTAGATTTTCACACATCTCCCTTACTTAATCTATTTACGAACAGACGGACACATTAATTGTTGTTGGTTTGTGTGTGTCATTTGGGTTTCTACGCAACTTATCAAAAGATAGTAATTAAATCAAACAGATAAGGTCAAGTATTGGTGAATACCTATTTTTGGAACTTAGTTAGCATGAGATGAGGTTTCTACCCACATTAGTTATTGTAAAGAATCCTACATCGCGATAATGAAATTTGCACGCGTTTACTTATAAGAAAAAACGTTCCAACCACGAATTTTGCTGTTCTCTCTGAGACAGTCTTGATAATGCCTCGTTTAGAGGCGAAACAATTGTCGACGTTTTGTTGTCCTTTTAATTCTGCGAAAAATTAATGCTATTATATAAATTTAAAAGGTTTTTTCTTAAAAACATTTTACTTACCATTGTTTTACAATACTGATGCCATACATCTTTATGAAAATTTACAGGTGCAACGAAAACGATGGGCCCGTAGAAGCAAACACAGCGCGCAGTCATAAATAGCAAGTTTATTTTTTTGTTATAAAAGTGAATCATGAACCAATAATCTTGACTATGTAGGTCACTTGTGCACAGCGTTTGAGAACCACAAGTAAGTACATTGCACCACCTGCAGGTCTATTCTCGAGAAGTTACACAGCGCAGTTATTGCATACTGTGTTGAGTGGTATGTGGATACATAATACGTCACGTCTCGCGCGTGCTACCGCTAAGGCTTGAACATAGAATGGAAGCCTCCTCCATTTATTACACAACGTTGAGAACTCTGTTTAACTAGATGTGCTCCATATTTATTCTACTTTAGTACCTACATTCATTGTAACAAAGGATGCAAAGAGGTCACACTAAAATCTTTGCCCAAGCCATCCTCGTCTGCAAGTTGTAGGTAAATTTCTGATCAACGGACGAAACTACGGTAAACATTAAAGTTATCGGTGACCGCAACAGGTCTCTCCCTGTTACGTGGGGTCTAAAAAGTTACAGGCGTATGTCTGCCTACACCTGCGAAACAACAGGCGTGATTATATGTTTGTTGTCGTGAAACGTCTGGTGTAGCAGATTATATCGTAGTACAATCTTACATTCGTATGGATCAAATGTTTCTAAGGACTGCTTTAAGCTTTTTCACAAAAAACTGGGTTATCTCAGAAATGAAAATCTAATATATAAAATTCTCGTGTCACAGTTTTCGTTGCCATACTCCTCCGAAACGGCTTGACCGATTCTCATGAAATTTTGTGTGCATATTGGGTAGGTCTGAGAATCGGACAACATCTATTTTTCATCGCCTTAAATGTTAAGGGTAGTCCACCCCTAAAGCAAAACAACGTTTGCCGGGTCAACTAGTAATATATGAATGTCTGTGTTGGAGAAAATAGGCAAATTGGACACTTAAATCCTTTGGTTGTCGCAAGGTTGTGTACAGGAAAAATACCACGTCTTTGTCCACGTTTCTATGTTCCTTTCTGTCGTGATTGGCCTCAATAGGTACCTACTATGTACTACGTAGGTCACACTATAAGTTTTGCGTAACTTAAAAAAACAACATGTTAAAACCGAAATATTATGTTTATTGCTTTTCTAAATACTCTCCTTTACATTTTAAACATTTTTTCATGCGATCGCACCATTTTTTAAAACAGGAGGACCACAGATGTGAAGGCATGTTTTCTACGTGCTGATTGAACGCTATCACTGCCTCTTCAGAGTTGGTAAAAGTGAAACCTCTCATCAAATCTTTGATTTTGGGGAACATACAGAAATCACAGGGTGCTAGGTCGGGGCTATGCGCAGGATGGGTGACGAGTTGTACTTTTTCAGAAGCTAAAAATGACTTTGTTTTGTTGGCCGTGTGTGAAGAAGCGTTGTTATGATGTAATAGAACGCGGCTTTTGGATCGTCTTTCGCGAACTTTTTCTAACACCCTGGGTAAACAAATGGTAGAGTACCACTCGGCATTAACACTCTTTTGATCTTCAAGTGGAATTGTACAGATGGGTCTCGTAGCTGAGAAAATAAACGCGATCATTTTTTTGCCAACGTTTCTCGCCTGCCTCTCTTTTGTTTGCATGTTCTCATTTTCAAACACCCATTCACAAGATTGCTGTTTTTTTTCGGGTTCAAAACAATAAATCCACGTTTTGTCTCCTGTGACAATGTCATAAACAGCATTAGAATGTCCGTGGTCGTACTTCAGTAGCATCTGTGAGCACAATTCCACGCGAGCCCGCTTCTGCTTCGCTGTCAGTTCATGAGGGATACAACGACAACAAAGTTTCCGAACTTTTAATTCTTCGTGTAAAATTTTCTGGATTTGACTCATACCAATCCCCAATAGTCCTCGAATTGTCTCATAGGTAATCCGCGGGTTTTCTTCAATTAACCGCTTAACAGTAGCCACATTATTTTCGTTGACGGCAGTTGCAGGCCCCCCTTCACGAAATTCGTCATGTAAAGAAACTCGACCTCTCTCAAATTCAGCAAACCATCGCCTCACGGTGCTCAAACAAGGTGCTTCTCTCCCAAAAGCATTTTGAAGACGAGCGGCACAGTCTTGCGGAGAGAGAGAACTTTTAAAATCATAAAAAATCATCGCTGTAAAATCTTTTCTACTTAATTCCATTTTCGTTGCATACGTAGAACTTTGATGTGTAAACAAACAATTGAAATATGATTTCCCGCCAATTGTTTCTTTTTATTACTAAGAAAGTTGCAACGTTTAAAAAAATATAACATTCGAAATTCAAATAGTTCCGATTAGCTAGAAGTGCAAAACTTTTAGTGTGCCCCATGTATACTATGAATCAGAATATAAAAAGAAAAATTATTTGGCAGACTTATAAACATATATCACGCCTTTATCCCCGAGGGGGTAGGCAAATGTGCATTACACACCCACACTCTGCCAGTAATTTTATTGATCGTACTTTATTAACCACCGAGCCTTTTTCCCAACGCGGTTGGGGTCGGCTTTCCAGTCTAACTGCGATTCGGCTGAACTTTGATTGTTTTCGTGAAGCGACTGCCATTTGACCTGTAGTTAGACTGGTCGGATTGTTGATTTAGCGCTCCAACTACCCCTAACAAATGTAGATGTTTGAATGACAACTGGGACTGACAGCTTAACGTGCTTTGCTATTTAAAAGACACTATAGTAATCCACCTGTAATTTAAACGAAGTGCAACAGCGAGGACAGATGTTACATACCTCCAAATAGAACCTCGAGTAATAGGTATTCAGAGTCTAGAAATGTCTCATTTATTTTCTCTATATCCGTTGTAGAAACGGTGCAAAGGCTAGTCGTACGCGGCACGTGCCACCGAGCTAAATGTTTATTGCATTCAGATTGCGGAATAACTTGTTCCTGTTATAATAATTAAAGAGTAAGTCTTGAGGTCTCTCTATTACTAACTTAGCTGAAGCCCAGGAGTTCTCCGCGTGGAATAGTTTACTAGTTCTCAATTCCCACAAGAACGCATATCTGGATTATCAGCTATCTGGCATTAAAACGGTTCGGCTATTTCTGAGTATAACCGACAGACAGAGACACATTTTGGACAAAAACACTTTCTTGTAATTTCCACTGGTGGTAAAAACCAGTGAAAAGTACAAGTGATTTTGTCCAATATTTGTAGCAAATTCCACAAAGTGCCGACAATCGACAGTATTAAACGTCAGAAAGAGATACATTTTGAAAATTGATTAATTTTTTTGTATGAATTTTATTGTATACTTCGTTGTGTTGGCATTTTTGTTTTTCTTTAAGGAAGGTAGGCACAGTTAACAATATAAAATATAAGAAAAGATGCTCTTTAAAGATACATCAAAAAATTGTCCTAGAAACCTCTCAATGTTTTTAAAATACCTATCTAATGATACTCCACACGATGGTATATCATCATTCACCGAGCCTTTTCCCAACTCAGTTTGGGTCGGCTTTCCAGTCTAACTACGATTCGGCTGAACTTCGATATTTTCCGTGAAGCGACTGCCATCTGACCTCCACAACCCATGGGCGATAACGAAATTCTGTAGTTAGACCGGTCGGATTTTTGATTTAGGGCTCCAACTACCCCTAACGACTGCCATAGATGTTCGTATGACAACCGGGACCGACGGCTTAAGGTGCTGTCCGAGGCACGGAGGGGTCTCAGTGTCTTAAGCAATGGTCACCCATCCTAAGACCGGCCTGACTCGATGTTGCTTAACCTTTGCAATGTGTTGACATTGTCGGTTACCACTAGACCACGAGCACCTCACGATGGTATAGACGTGAGAAATAGAAATCATCCCCTACTCATGTGTAGGGAAGGTAACACAAAAAAAAGATATTTCATAATAAATTTTATTGTAGCACTTTGTCGGCGTAGTCAGTACACGTATCTATGCAAAGTTTCAGGTTTCTAGCACTAACCGTTTGGGAGGAAAGCCATGATAAAACTATAAAGGTTCCGAGACTTGAACTACGGAACCCTAAAAATAATAATTTGGATTGGATGGCGGCACTCATGCAATTTATTTATAGTAAAAAGAAAAGTTAGCAGAAGTTACTTGAGTTTACTTACAGTTCTCAAATAAATTCCCACTTATAGATACTCGTAACAAGCTGTCCCGGCGAACTTCGTACCACATATTTTTTTCCAGTGTTCCCCTAAACTTTTGTTTGCCTCCATAAGAAACTTCTCCTGATAGTAACGATCACAATAAAAAAAGAATTAGTGAAATCGGTTCAGCTGCTCTCGAGATTTGCGCTTAGCAACACATTCAGCGATTAATTTTTATATACGAGTATTATAGATAAAGTCAACTAGCAATTTTGTTTATATTGAAAAGAGACTTATACTAGGTATGCATTATGTGACTAGAAATAATTTTGTTGCAAGGGCATGAGCCCAAATACATGGGATATATGAATTCTAATAAACGTGGCTTGACCTTCATAATTCTTGTCAATATTACGACTAAACACGTAATACTCATCAGTGTTGGTAATAGTGAATATAATAATGGATAATTAATGGCACCATGTATGTAATTAGCTTTTGTATCGGTAATATTTGTCTTTTATTTAATTATACACTCTGGATGTTACATAACTCTAATAATTTGTCACTATGTTATACCAACTGGTTACTTTGGTTACTAAATGGGATCTAGGTATAACAATTACTGGTAAACAAGGCTTGAAGCTAAACTTGAAGCTTAGTTTGACTTACGACCCTCTTTATTGACTGAAGGAGCGAAGCGACCGAAGTCTCCGTTTCAACTTGCAGACGAAAGAAATTCACCCCAGAATTTCTTTCGTCTGTACCTACCTCTACATCTACGGGTTCTGTCAGATCATGTTTGCGGCTGTATTTATCAACCGATTTTCATGAAACTTTACACACACACTCCTTGCTTATAATGAATAACATTTGAATGATATTTTTTGGATTGGATGAAAAATGAAAGAGTAATAAAGAAAATTGAGAAATAAATTTTCTAAACAAAGCTCCCGAACTCTACAGTTCACAGAACCACTAGTTTATTTATGTACAACACACAGAGAAAAATAAAACAATAAGAAGAGTACAAAGAGAACAGTGAGCAGTTAGTACAAGGGCACTACTTATTCCTAAAGGAATCTCTTCCAGCAGGCCAGAGAGAGGATGTAAAGGTGACAAGGCAACGTGTGTGCAGTGCAATAAAAATAAACCTACAAAACCTAAAGGTGCATTATAATATATACATTAATAATTACATACTGTACTATAATATACTTAAATATATAAGAGACTACTATATCTACTGTACTACGACTACTACTACTATATAACTACTATACTACTACTCTTTCATCTATAATGCGTCAATATGAACAATGGTGGTGATTGAGGTAAATAATTACACAATTGCGTGCAGTTAGATGCGTGACATAATATTATGTTCACTTGATTGCCGTATGTTCAAATCTCATTCTTAGACGATTTGTAAGATTTTTTTTTGTCTATGGTTAATTTTCTACATCGCCCAAATTCATGATGTTTGATCAATTTATTAAAGATTATAAAAACGACGACAAACGATTTATACTGTGTCTAAAGTCGTGTTTACATTATGTTAAGTGCGAGTGCAACTGATTTTACTAATCACTTAACATTTGCAAGTAGAAAACTTATGAACTCTCACACACACATATCACGCCTATATCCCCGAAGGGTAGGCAGAGGCGCAATACACACCCACAATTTGCAAAGTATTTTTAGTCCCACGTAATAGGGGGCAAGCCTATTGCCGTCACCGGGCACTCTAGAAAGTGGATTATGTACAAAATAGCCAAATTAATTTATTAAAAAAGCAGCAATATTATAATTATGAAAACTAAATTGAAACCCGTTGCCTTGCAATGAAATGTTGATGAAAGGCTTAGATCAAAAATACTATAGATATTGGATTCAGTACAAATACAATGCGGAATCTTGGCACTCAAATACTATATAGGTAATTATTACAAACTAGCAACCCTTAGCGCAAACTGCGCAAGTAATAATTTTTTTTTTTTTACTTTTTATCAAATTCTAATTTTATCGCACCACTTGAGACCACGACCTTTCCAACGGTGTGCCAAACTTGACTGTGCGACTCTTAGTTTAGGAGGAGAAGCGGCTTCACTGGCGTATTATATAATATAGATTGACATAGAAATAAATCGTAATAAATGATACAAAAGCATCAATGTACAGCGCTGTTGTCGCATCCCTCGAGAGTCAGCAAGCGGAATAGGAACTTAGTACGGATTCCATGCGCTAAGGCTATAAAAGGAATGTGGAGCCGACATTGCATATAAAACTTTTTTTCAATGAGATACGGTGAGAAAGATAAACTTAAATTCACATTGTTTTATTCACGTATAAAATAAACTATATAGATAAAAGATTACAAAGACGCCAGTACGAAATAAAATCAACAATTATATTTTCACACACAACCTGTAATCTAAAACAAACAATCAATCAAATAAATTTATGGGTACACATACGCACCTACGATACTTATGAAATATTTGAAAATACTAGGTGGTATTATGAAGTCTATTTAATTTGGTCACTCATTTGGTATTAAGAATACAAAGTATTTAAGCATTATCAATATAATATCTCTTTTACCTGTAAAATATTTGGCACGGCTGTTATTTTTTATGTAAGTAATCCTTTTTTAGTGACACAAATAACGTCCTTTTTAAAATGCTTTGAACAAACAACAGCAGAATTAATATACTAGGGTATTAGGTTTAAACATTTCATCTTCTCTTTCACGTGCTATAAACGCCTCCATTTTTCTTGTCTTATTGCATTATGGAGAAAACTTAAAACAAAATAAGATGTATAGGTCTTTATAATCTATGGTCGGCTGACTAAATCATCCGGCGCCCACTGGACTGTGTGGCGCCACTGTGTCATTCTACGTCCACCATCTTTGAGACGTTCAAACTAATTTTCTCCAAAAACTGTTCAAAGTGAAAGTGGTTTGTGTAATAACAGCATCTGACCAGCGGCGCCGGTTTTCACCAGGATTCAAGAGACAAATCTTCCAGACACGGTGAGTCAACCTTGCGGACCATTTTTACAAATTAAAATTAATAATTAAATGGGCTATCGACATACATTTTGGTCAAATCGAGCCAGGATCGATCAGTTCCCCTTCCCCCTCGGATGCGAAAGCTGATAGACGTGTGTACGTACTGCTCCATTTTCTGTTTTTTTCGTATATTAAATAATAAAGTTAAATTAAATTCAGTGTCTAAAATTCACGAAGATACCAGGCGGACAGAGAAACCTTGGAGTCACGTACAGTGTTTATAAAAGTACCAGGCGCAAGACGAGCTCTGAGTCACCTATACGTAGTGAGTACCTGTACATACATCACACTCAACTTAGTTCCGGCCTATCACAATCAAACAGGTAGTAATTGGCGTTTGCACTAATTGGTTGTCACACCCACCTGCGTATACGCACGTCGACACCTCCCACATACTTTCGTAGGGCGGGGTCACTGACCGGTGACAGTATTGGATTGGTGATTTCCTGTCTCACATTGCATTTTTAAAGATGTTTCGTAATGTCCAACGTTCTCCAACTGTATCGCAATACTCCGTATCCGATTCTGATTTAATGAATATGCAAGAGGAGGAGCCACAGCTCAGCGGCGCAGAGAGACAAGCGCCGACGTCTATCCAGTGAATCCCACGATGACTTAACTGCCTTTAGGTTGGAGTTGAAAGAACTATTTAAGACGTTTACAAGTAGCATTACTTCACGCATAGATACCTTGGAAAGTCACATTTCCGATGTGAAAACTAATGTTACATCAATTTCTACCACCAACATCGATATTGGAACTTCGATAAATTTCGTGTCAGAACAAATTAACACAATTGAGGTCAAGATGACGTCACTGGAAGAAGATCGTAAATCACTAGTATTGCACATTTCCAAGTTGGAAGATAGCTGTGAGGAATTACAACGTAACATGTATAAAACTGGCCTAGAGGTTCGGAACGTTCCTAGACGGAATGCGGAGAGTAAAACTAACTTATTTGAAATGGTCCACAAATTAGGTACCTCCTTAAAGATCCCCGTAGAAAAGTCTGAAGTTAGAGATGTTTACCGCATACCCGACAAGAAAAACCAGGATGTTGGAACTCTAATTATAGAATTCACGAATACGCTTACTAAAACCAATTTCCTCGGTGCGGCAAAGAAGTATAATAAAGAACATCGTCCTTATCAAATCAACTCCGGTGCTGTTGGTTTTGCTGACCCTGTGAACCCCATTTATATCTCTGAGCGTCTAACACCAAAAACTAGAAGATTGCACTCTCTTGCACGGGATTTTGCCAAGACTGAGAACTACGCCTACTGCTGGACTGCTAACGGGCGTGTATTCCTGCGCGCAAAGGAAGCTCAGCCATACACAATAGTTAGAAGTGAAACGCACCTAAACTCACTTAAACAGACAGTATGACTAGTTAAAATCTACCCTATTAAAATAAACTGTTTCCTTGCACCCACACCTCATGTCCATTATTGGACTTTCATACCCATACAATTTCTCATCAACACAACACTCACCATAACACTACAAACTAAACAACACACACTGCCCTTCGAGTTTCCATTTAACTTTGTACACAGTATTTACTCATTACCAAACTGGACTGCCATACTCCCACAAACTATACATATTAACAACCTCAACACACATATATATACACAGCATCATGCCTATATCCCCGAGGAGGTGGGTAGAGATGCATTGCACTGCCACATTTTGCCAATCATCTCAGCGAAGCTCAACAAAACTTTACGAACAATTCAAGTTTCATTGATTATTTTCAGTCATCACATAACGCTTATTAAAGTTGTACACTGTAAACAATTTCACTTAATAATGACTAGCTACGCGTCCTGTTTACCACTTTTCTCTAACTTAATTTTGGTACTCGCTTGTAAACGGAACCTCTTACTCCTTTATAATCCTTATAAATGACTAATGACCTAGTAAGCATAAGTGACGATATTGATAGTATATCAGTTGCAACAAACCATTATTGTACTCTTGAAAATTGTAGCTTATATGTTAGTGAAGCGCTCCAATCGGCTAAGTCTATAACAATCTTTCACATGAATATCTGCAGTGTAAATCGGAATTTTTCACAATTGATGTTACTCCTACAAAGAACGAAACTGTCCTTTGATATAATAGTGCTCTCTGAATGCTGGATCAAAACAGCTCATAATTTTCCGAGTATAAATGGGTATAAGCATTATGTCTCAAATTACCATAATCAAAATGATGGAGTAATTATTTATATTAAAACTGACTTGGAGTGCACTGTTGAGGAACCCATATTTCGTGAGGCTAGCTGTTTGGTTGTTAAACATTCTAACCATTTCGCTCTTATTGCGGTGTATCGTTCACCCTCATTTAAAAGTCTCAATGTGTTTTTTCGGATATGGACTCAACTTTGAGTCGCCTGGAGGGCTTTAAAATTGTTACAGTCATGGGAGACATTAATATAAATATCACCCCACCTAATTATGACGATTGTAGTGAGGAATATTTAAACATCATGGCATCACATACACCTCTTCCAGCATACACAATCCCTACAAGGAATGAGAGATGTCTCGATCATATTTTTCTTAAACCGGGTTAAGCAATGCTAAAACCTTAGTGTTGCAATCTGCTGTCACTGATCATTTACCAACAATCTTACAAACGAATGTACCAATCTTAAAGGTTAAGCGGGTCTATAAGCACATGAATACAGAGGCTATTGTTGCTGAATTGGAAAACACTGATTTCTCCACCGTCACTAACTGTAATGATGCAGACAGCGCTGTCAATGAATTGGTCAATATTATCTCGACAGTTGTAACTAAACATACTATTACTCGCAATATATCTCGTAAAAAACATCCCATGAAACCCTGGATCACTTCTGGCCTGTTGCGTTGCTCTCGAAATCTAGATAGACTTCACGCAAACTGTAGAAAAGACCCTCTTAATCCAGTTCTCAAAGTGACCTACACAAGGTACAGAAATTACTTATTTAATCTTCTGAAGAAACTTAAGGCTGAGTACTACAAAAACGAACTGCAACAGGCACAAAGTGACCCTGGGGCAACGTGGAAGGTATTAAAAAAGGCGACCAATCTTAATACCGTACAACCTCCTGCAACTGATCTCTTAAAGGTCTCTGTAGACCCGTGCACTTCAGTGGATGTGGTCAATAGGTATTTTGTAGGTGTAGGAGAATCACTTGCGACTGCCATCACCCAACGTTGTCCAGTCACCATTCCCAAACCGTACACTAACACTTCGCCACTGGATAGCATGGGTGTGATTGAGACCGATAGTGCAGAAATTTATAAACTAATTATGGGTCTTCGGAACTCATGCGCTGTTGGGTGGGATGGAATACCGTCCAAAGTCTTCAAGGCTGCGTCAAGTACTCTCACCCCATTAATTGTGTACGTAACGAACTTATGCCTAACTCAGGGAACCTTTCCCTCTGCCTGCAAAAAGGCTGTAGTGCATCCTATATTTAAGGGCGGAAGCAGAGGCAGTATTGATAGCTATAGACCCATCTCTGTTCTAACTACCCTCTCCAAGATTATCGAAAAGGTCTTAAACACCAGACTTCTCAGTTTTTTAAACAGGAATAATGTCAT
Organism: Nudaria mundana; assembly: GCA_963556515.1. Taxonomy (NCBI): domain Eukaryota; kingdom Metazoa; phylum Arthropoda; class Insecta; order Lepidoptera; family Erebidae; genus Nudaria; species Nudaria mundana. The sequence continues at coordinate 16,303,877 of OY748290.1, forward strand.
AGCAAATAATCAGTATGGTTTCCGACGGGGAAGATCAACGGAGGATGCTATACTAGAACTCACTCAACACATCTCTAAAAACCTCGATGAAAAAGCTAAGGTGGCTGGCATATTCCTCAATTTATCAAAGGCTTTTGATACTGTCTCTGCTCCCATCCTCTTAAGTAAACTCGAAGCCCTGGGAGTTCGTGGAATAGCGCTGGATACTTTTAGGAGTTATTTAACTGACCGCGCTCAGTGTGTTTCCATCGACAAGTACTTCAGCCGTGACCTCTCTGTCTCCTATGGCGTTCCCCAAGGCAGCGTGCTCGGACCGACGTTATTCCTTGTATACGTTAATGAGCTTTGCAACCTCGAACTCTCTCATTGTAAAATTATATCGTATGCCGATGATACTGTCTTGTTAATTGATGGCTCGACCTGGGAAGAAGTCCGTAAATCGGCTGAGGAGTCTATTGGCATAGTAACTATATGGCTTAGTCAAAATCTGTTGACTCTTAACCTGTCAAAGACAAAATACATTCCTTTTTCAATAACAAAACCATCCTGTCCACCCAGTAACTTTAAAATCAGAGTCCACTCTTGCCATACGGGCAGCATAAACTGTTCATGTGACCCAATTACTGAAACTAATAGTTTGCGCTACCTTGGTGTTATGCTGGATTGTCACTTGACCTGGATTCCACATATTGATTATATTATCCCCAAAATTAGGAAACTTACTTACGTCTTAAGGACTCTTCGCTCTTTTGCGGATCCCAGTACAATAAAGATTGTCTATTTCGCCCTGATTCAGTCCATTCTTAATTATTGTATTCTTGTTTGGGGGGCTAGTTTCAGAACTCACCTTTTGCGTTTGGAGCGTGCCCAAAGACTGATCCTTAAGGTAATGTGCTCAAAGCCATTTCGTTTTCCTACCAGGGAGCTCTTTGAGTTGACAAAAGTTCTATCAGTTCGACGGCTGTTTGTTAAGCGCGCTATTCTTCGTAAACATTCCCACATGTTATTTGATCTGAAAGTTATGTGTAGACGCAGAAATGATATTGTTTGTTCCTTAGTTCGTCATCGAACATGTCTTGCAGGTCGACACCTACATTGGCTGGCTCCTAAACTTTACAACAAAGTTAACAGGATCCTAAATATCTATAATATGACCACTTTACAGGTTAAGAATTCAATCACAATATGGCTGCTAACGCTGGATTATAGTATCACTGAGGAACTTTTAGGTTATGTGAATTAGTTTTATATCCTGTATATTTTGATACACACACACATACACACACACCCACACACACACACATAGAGAGAGACCTTCCTTTAATGAGATCCCCCCCCTCTTAACCCATCCTACTTAAAAAAGTTGTATTGTGTTAATTTTTACTTAATTTTGCATTGTATTACTGTGTAGATATAATTTGTTTGTATGTCCGCACTTAAGTGCACAGCCTCGATTACTTAAGGTTTTGTTTTATGGGCGTTAATGACTGCGATACAGTTTTATACTGCAGTCATTATCGATTTATATGTAAATGGCTGTTATGTTTATGCTAATAATTAAATAAATAAATAAATAAATAAAAAGTTACGATATCAATACAACTGAATATCTATATTTACATGTATTTATCGATATAAATTCATTATTTCATAAACTTTCATTATAAAACTATTAAGTAGGTACCTACACGGGTGCGACATATTTGCATATTTCTATGTCAATTCCTATTGTAGGAGTCTAAAACCTGTGTGAAACATAGAAAATACACATCTTATCTCAAATCAGTGTATATTTTAATGCAAAACACAGTACTTTAAGTTTTCATTTTACAAAGGTATCTGCGATCACGATCGTGACCGCCATTGTTGTTCATACTTTGCAGTTTCGTAATTTCATTTAAAATGACTAAGGGCGACGCAGCTGCAGGTACGAGCGAGTTAGCTGCCGCGATTGATGTTAAGTTTCACAGTTTAGCGGGTTCGCATATTACAACGAAAGAAATGTGTTTCATGAGATTGCAAAAACTATTTGATATTTCAAAGAAGGTAGGTACAGACGCCGAATCAGCTGGTGAGTTTTGTTCTCGCTATCCCGACTTGCAGCAGTGGCGCGAAAAGTTTGAAAATAGTGTCAGTGCTATAACAGCTATAAAAAAAAGTCTGTATGCGAGTTATGTACCGTCCTACAATGATCTAAGTAGCTTTGATACTACGTACTATCACATTCGTGGCGTCTATGAAGGTATGTTTGGTTCCACTGAATCAAATAGTGATTAGTTGAATAAAACTTGTAAAAGTGAAAGTCAGTGCGCGAAACCTAGACTACCTAAGTTGGAACTATTTCCTTTTGATAGTAAACTTGAAAACTGGCCTACTTTTCGAGACACATTTCTCAGCTTAATTCATAGTAATAGTGGAATAGCAAATATCGAGAAGTTCTACTATTTACTTGCAGCGGTGAGCGGTCCCGCATTAACTATCGTGAAGTCTATGCCAGTTACGTCTGACAATTATCCTATGGTTTGGTCTACTTTAGTGAAGCGATATGACAACAAGCGCGCTTTAGCTACTAATTATTTAGATAAAATATTTAATTTTAAACCGTTAGTTACCGAATCTGTCACGGGACTTAACGAATTCTTACAGACATATCAAGAAAATGTTAAGGCCTTACAGCTGCGCAAGGTCAACGAACTATCGGGATTTATATTATTTTATGTCGCTTTGCGTAACTTAGACTACGTAACTAGGCGCGAGTTAGAAAAGGAGATAGGACAGTCTGAGATACCTACTTATGAGGAATTAATACTATTCGTGGAGAAATACGTACGTGTTCTCGAGATGGCTGGACCCATTCCTGGTTCTTCGAGTGGTAGCCAACCGTCTACCACAAAACCTAGGAAAACACAGCCACAACGACCTTGTCGTCAGCTGTTACAAGTACAAGTACAGACAAAACTGTTATGTCAATGAAATCCATTAAGTGTCTGTACTGTACAAAGATGCATTCTATTTATCGATGCACTGACTACATTGATCTGACACCGGCGCAGCGACTCGATAAGATCAAAAAATTACGTCTATGTGAGAATTGTTTACGAAAACATTCGATCGACAACTGTCCGTCTACGGTACGATGTACAGTGTGCAAAAATAATCATCATCACACATTCGAATACTAGTGCAGTAGCATTGACGTGCTCGGCTAACTTGACAGTTTTGCTCGGCACCGCTATTATACACGACGCAGATCGTTGGGGCCAGTTCCACACCGTACGTGCTTTAATTGATAGCGGCGCCATGACGAGCTACATAACTCAAAACTGCGCAAAACGTTTAAACCTGACGCGACGTCAATGTCACTTTGAACCCATTGGGCTAGGTGGTAGTTTGGTCAAGGATTTCGGTTTAACTACATGCAATGTTGAACCACGACATTCTCCTGGTCCTGTACTGAAGACGGACGCGGTGATAGTCGCCAGTATAGCTGGTAATTTACCAACGCTGCCACTACCCGATAAGATTGTTACAGAATTTCAACATATAAGGTTAGCTGACCCAGGGTACTATCGACCTGCGGCTATATATATGTTACTCGGCGGTGATCTGTTTCCATATATTTATGGCGGTCAAAAGATACTTCCGCGAGAATCTGGTTTACCTGTTGCTATGAGCTCCATTTTCGGTTATGTTCTTGTGGGGCAGACAGACATCTGTCACTCCAGGGATCCTACAACTACCAACGCGAATCGCTCTGACTCTTTCTGCGCGTTTTCCACAATTGAACAAGTTATGCGATCGTTTTGGGAAACAGAAGAAGTACCATCTAACGTACCGCTAAGTCCGGATGAAGAGCAGGCAGAGCACTTGTTCGCGAAAGGCCACAGGCGTGACACTTCGGGTAGGTATATGGTGAGGTATCCGTTTCGTGAGTCGGTGGAATTGGGAGACTCGAGTCAAATGGCAGCTCGGCGTCTTCGTAACTTAGAGTGAAAATTGGAAAGAGAACCTGAGCTTAAAATACAATACCATAAATTAATGCGTGAATACGAGAACCTCGGACATATGACCTGTCTTGGTGATGCCCGGGATGTGGTATCGGAATACATCATACCGCACTTTTGCATCATTAAGCCTAGCAGTTCCACTACGTCTCATCGTGTGGTATTTGATGCGTCATGTAAGTCATCTAACAGTTTGTCGCTGAATTCACAACCAGCTTCTAATTAACTTTCGTCTTCAGGAGGTTTGTTTGTCTGCAGACATCTGTAAAATGTATCGCCAGATTATCGTGGACCCTGACCAGCGATTTTATCAACACATTCTGTGGCGCTATTATTTAGATCAATCAATCAAAAAATACTCGTTGAATACACCTAGTCACACACTTAAAACACTGTCAGTGGGGTAAACAATCCTGCCGATATCTGCTCTCATGGAGCTATACCGTCAGTCTTGCTAGCCACGCGAGAATGGTTCACAGGACCAGACTGGCTCGATCTAGATCGCCTGCACTGGCCAATTAGAACCATGGACGAGTTTCGTGACTGCAACCCGCACGAACTTAAGTGCGTCAAGACAGTGTTAGTCTCTACTGATGCTGATTCAACCAGCTCACTTTACACTGTAACCGAAAAGTATTCTAGTTTTAGTAAATTGATCAATGTGGTAGCACGATGCTATCAGTTTATACGTAACTGTAGACTGCCATCAGGCGCGCCCACAGTATATTAGTGAAAACCGTACAAGAGCATCATTTTGGTAGTGAAATGCAGGCATTAGTAAAGGGTGGTAATAGTAATTCTTCCTTAAAGAAACTCAACCCTTTCATTGACCTTGATTGTTTCCTCAGGGTGGGGGGTTGACTTTCCCAGTCAGAGTTATCTTACCAACAAAAGCACCCTCTTTTACTTCCTAAAGATGCCCACTTCACAAGGATTCTAATTGATCATTTCCACAAAATTTACTTACATGTGGGTCCTCGCACACTTCAAAGTCTACTAACACAAAAGTATTGGATCGTCAACGCTCGTAATGCTATTAGGTCACGAACTAGGAAATGCATTTCTTGTTTCAGAGCAACTCCTACGAGTCGACAACCCTTAATGGGCGAACTACCTTAATATCGCTCTCAGGATGTTCATGTATTTCATACTGTTTGTGTAGACATGGGCGGACCGTTTCCTACAAAAGAGTCAACGCGTAGGAACGCTCGCATCTCCAAATCCTATCTTTGTGTGTTCGTGTGTTGTGCGACACGGGCAGTTCATTTAGAAGTGTTGTCATCACTAAGTACGGAATGTTTTTTGGCATGTTTCGATCGATTTACAGCTAGGAGAGGTTTGTGCTATTCTATCGTTTCAGATACTGGTACGAATTTCATGTCAGCAAATAAACAATTAAGCGAAATAACTAAATTTTTAAACGACGAATCGATTAATATCAATAACGGTTTTATTTCTCATGGTATTGTTTGGCGATTTAATCCCCCAACGGGCAGTAATTTCGGTGGACTATATGAGGCCGTCATTAAAGGGGGCCGCGCTCTCTTACGACGCACCATTGGTACCAGAGCGTTATCATTCGAGGAGCTGGCAACACTATTCATACGGGTCGAAGCCGTACTGAACTCGAGACCTCTGTGCGCGCTGTCCAGCGACCCGAACGAATTTCAAGTGTTAACACCGGCACATTTCCTCGTAGGGAGCTTCTGTCTGTACCGGAGAACAGTCTTACAGATCTTTCTGGCTCTAGACTGAATCGATGGCAACTTGTCCAGCAGATGTCTCAACAATTTTGGAAACTCTGGAAACAAGATTACTTACATACTTTACAAACACGCCAAAAATGGCATAGTTCTTCAAACAATTTACAACTCGGTGATCTTGTTCTTATAAATTCAGAAGCCCCGCCACTCAAATGGGCACTAGGTAGAATTACGAAACTGCATAGTGGCCCCGATGGCGTGGTCCGTGTAATTCGTTTAAAAACATCGAACGGCAACGAACTAACTCGTCCAGTTTCAAAAGTAAGCCCGTTGCCTCTCGATCACAACTTTTAACTAAACTATAATTCCTTGCTTAGATTTAGTTTAATTTATTTTTTTACATTATACAGTCCATTGTTGTAATTTTAATTACACTATATCTCAATTTATAATTTATCTATTCAATTACACATGTTATACATCCTCCTAAACTCAAACTAGTTAACAAATTCTACCGAACTTGGTATCGTAACTGGGAAATCCTTGCGGATTTCGGTGGAGGGAAATGTATAGGTCTTTATAATCTATGGTCGGCTGACTAAATCACCCGGCGCCCACTGGACTGTGTGGCGCCACTGTGTCATTCTACGTCCACCATCTTTGAGACGTTCAAACTAATTTTCTCCACAAATTAAATAATTTAACAATCCAAAAACTGTTCAAAGTGAAAGTGGTTTGTGTAATAACAGCATCTGACCACCGGCGCCGGTTTTCACCAGGATTCAAGAGACAAATCTTCCAGACACGGTGAGTCAACCTTGCGGACCATTTTTACATATTAAAATTAATAATGAAATGGGCTGTCGACATACATAAGAAATATTCAAAAAATATATCAAACAGTAATCAAAAATTTTATATAAATAAATGACGACTCCATGTTTGCGTTGTGAAGTTGCGCGCTTGCTCAGTGTGAAGTTGAAGTGAGTGAGAACACTCACTTGAACTTCACACCGAGCAAGTGTGTAGTTTGCACAGTTAAAAATAACCATAATATTCATAAGCAGTGCATTATTGCACATGAAAAGCGATTAACAATGTGAACTGATTTTTACTTGTCGAAAGTATGACACTCCATTTATTTATTTATTTTATTTATTTATTTATTTATGTACACACATGAAAAATAAAATAAGAAGAAGATGAACAAAAACAAAGAAAATAAGGATAGATTGAGTACAAAGGCACCACTTATTTCATAAGAAATCTCTTCCAGTGGGCCAGGGGAACGAAATGCTTGGTAGAATAAGTCTTATGTGTACGTAGGTGGATCTATATTACACAAATACATATATATATAGATATTTACAGATTAGGTTATAATAATAATATATAGGAAATATTGGATAGAAACAGGCGTTACCTGGCGAAAATCCATGACAAAGCAATGGTAAGTAAAATGTTTTAAGAAAAAAACTTTTTATAATTTGTAATAGCATTAATTTATCGCAGAATTAAAAAGACAACAAAACGTCGAAAATTGTTTCGCCTCTAAACGAGGCATTATCAAGACTGTCTCAAAGAGAGCAGGCTGTTCTCTACAAATTTTAAGAAGTATTTTTCTTAAAACATTTTACTTACCATTGCTTTATAATATATAGGTACAATATATATACATGAAAATACATATATACAAATAAATACATATATACAAATATATATTAATAATATATATACATACATACAGATATTTAAGACAGAGAGGAGAGATAGTGTTCCTTCACTTTCCTTTTAAATGTAAAAAATAGTGGTGCAGCGTTGTATGTTCGGCGGGAGCGAGTTCCACAGCCTGACCGCTTGAACAGTAAATGAGTAGGAATAGAAATCGGATTTGTGAGAGGGACAGGTAAGGCGATATTGGAGATGTGACCTACACGGGGCATCGGGTGCGTTCATGTATGAGAAACGCTCCCGTAGGTAGGACGGATAGGAAGGATTGTGTAGAACGTTAAACAGCAAACACAATATCCGAGCATCTCTACGAAGACGGATCGGGAGCCACTTGAGTTTCTTGCGATATTGTGAGACGTGATCGAATTTACGTAAATTGTATATGAATCGGATACATAGATTTTGCAAGCGCTCAAGTTTATTTAGGAGCTCCTCGGTGGCATCCAAGTAGCAGGCATCCGCATAGTCCAGGATGGGTTGAATTAACGTCTGCGCAAGAGAAATTTTGATATCCAAGGGCAAGAAGCTTTGGAGACACTTGAGAGTGTGGAAGGTGAAATGGACCTTTTTACTCACTTCGCCTACATGAGCGTTCCACGTCAAATTGCAATCGATTAAGACCCCGAGGTTTTTGGCGACTTCAGTATACGGAATGGTAGAGTTATCCAATACAACTGGTGGAAACAAAGCCATATCTAACCCACTACGCATCTGCCTACTTCCAATAATCATGGCCTGCGATTTGTTGGGATTAATGTGAAGGCCATACGAACAAGCCCACTGATTAATAGCCGCGAGGTCTCTATTTAAAGCTGCAATGGCAGTTCTAAATTCGTTTAAAGCAAAATGTCGATACAGCTGCAAGTCGTCTGCATAGAGATGGAAGTTACAGGAGATAACTCGAACAGCAGAGTTGATGAAAATAGAAAAAAGTAAAGGAGAGAGTACGCCGCCTTGAGGGACGCCGGCACTAAGGTTACACCACTCCGAGTAATGCTCATTGTGGCGGACGGACTGCGAGCGTCCCCGAAGATACGAATCGAACCAGGCCACAGACTCCGTAGAGAAGTTGAGGGATTTAAGGATTCCAAGTAGGACATCGAAATCCACGGAGTTGAAAGCAATACTGAAGTCTAGTAGAACTAGCACAGTAAGTGACCTATTCTCCATGGCCGAACGAATATCGTCAGTGACCTTCAGGAGTGCAGTCACCGTACTGTGGCCCGATCGAAAACCAGATTGAAATGGACTGAGGAGATTATTCTGCGATAGGTGACAAGACAGTTGCCGATGTACAATGTGCTCTAGCACTTTGGATAGGAAAGGGAGAATGGAGATGGGCCGGAATTGGGATAATGAGGAAGGATTTGGGGTTTTAGGGAGTGGTATAATAAGTGCCTGTTTCCAGGCCTTTGGAAAGACACCCGAGTGAAGGGAAAAGTTAAAGATATGGGTGAGGATAGGGATAATGGCAGGGAGAATCGGGGTAAACATTTTAGAGCATAACTGGTCGTTACCTATGGCAGAGGAACTAATAGCTAGAAGAGACTTTTGGACGTCATCTTCAGAAACTGTTTTCATACTGAACGGGGGACATGGCGGTAGCGGTATCTGTGAGAGATCGAGCTGGGTGATCCATCCTCTTTATTCACTCTAAAAGAGTAGATTTTTGCAATTTTTAAGCGAGCACTTTGTCATCGTGAAACGTCTTACTACCAGCGCGGTCGCAAAGCGACTGAAGCGCTCAAGTGTGCAATTTTCGATAGTGGACCGAGTTTGAAGTGGTGCCGTTTTTAAAGCACTGATCGGTAAACTAGGTATTTTTGATCTACGATGAAAGGCAACAAAATCTTACGTGCCAGCTCTGTGGTACAGCCAATTAAAGTCCAGGGCGTCTCGGACTCATTTATGAACTCGCACTTACAAATAATCAAAGTGTAAACAGCTTGTTATTGTCTAATCATGGTCCATCATTATTTGGAAATTTATTTTTGTAATAAACGCTAGAAGATTACATTTATTATCACGGGTAGGAAATTATACCGCTTCATTGGTTTTATTTTAAAAGCTGATTATACTAATCCGTGTCGGATTCAGTGTGCTACGGAACTTCTGACGGATTAGGAGGAAGATTATCCCTCTTTCTACAGCCAAGGGACAATGGATAAAGTCATTCCATTCTCCACAGTTAGGTATGAGTCACTGTTCTACATGAAATATTATGAATTTCTATTCGGAATGCTGGCTATTTTCTGGCCTGGATTTTTTAACGATACTTTGTAATGTAAATATTTATAGGACACTAGTGGTCGCCCGCGACTTCGTCCGCGTGGTAATTTGATTTTTTTCCCGTTCCCGTCGCGCCGCGTCATATTTTGAACAATTCACACAATATCTTTATAAATTGTAGCCTATGTGTTATTCTGATGTATAAGCTATATTATTGTAAAGTTTCATTAAAATCCATTCTGTAGTTTTTACGTGAAAGAGTAACAAACATCCATCCATCCATACATACATACTTACATACTTACATACTTACATACTTACATACTTACATACTCACAAACTTTCGCGTTTATAAAATTAGTAGGATAATTATGTTCACCTATTGTAATTCTTATTGTAAATAAAAGTAAAAGATTTCTACTTAAATTAAATTAATCTATATTGGTTAGAAAACTATTTCCACTTCTAACTTTAGAAGTCGTATTTATTAGGTACGTTTCCTTTTCGTAATTGTATTCTATTGCAGGTTAGTTTCAAAAATAAATATTTTTTACAGTGTTAATTAATACAGCGTTCAAACTTGAACACTGGTCCTTCACATACGACGTACGTCACGCGAAGTTGGAAACAGCGTCACACTGGTCCGACGTCTTATGACGTCTGACGTTTTCTACGCGCTATGACACTTAAAACGTGTGTCATAGCGTCGTACGCGTGGGATAGCATGGGAACACGCGAATCTGGCGCGGTGACGCGTAAGACAGCGTGGTGAATGACCAGTGTGTTCGTTACCATACAAATTGTATAGGCCAGATCCGGTTCAGATGTCATAATGCGTGATATAGGTACGTTGCATGGGCAAGACCAGACATAGGTACCTACAATCCATTAGTGTTAGTAGTTCTTAAGCTATATTGGTTAAAATTGTATTAGTTTTGAAACTAAATTATAATACTGTACAGTATAAAATAGTCGCTTCTGTTCCCTATGTATACTTAGATCTTTAAAACTACGCAACGGATTTTGATGTGGTTTTTACCAATATTTCTTTCTTTCTTTCTATCTTTCTTTCTTTCTTTCCATAGGTAGATAGAGTGGTTTTCGAGGCAGGGTTTCGTGGATATAATTTGTCAAACGGACGAAGCCGCAGGCGTCCGCTAGTTTTTAAATAATTTACACAAGTCTGAATTGAAATTAAATAAATGTAAAACAAATTGCAGAGTTCCTTCATTTAGATCGCGGACTGCTGACGCGCACATGAATGCTAATGAACTGGTATTTCAGTTGCAAGAGGTAAACTTTTTTTCCTGGGTTTTAGCCACATCTTTATTAATATTTTACCTCGCAATCATTCAAAAACCGAAAACATTTGAATACCATTTATCTACAAACTAAAAACTGTCTCAGTAACCGACATTATTTTTTCTTTAAAACTCAGTGTTGTGTATCACTAGGGTTCTTACATTGGGTCAACAAACTTACTGCGAAAGGGTATAATGTTTCTGCCTACCTTTTCGGAGAAACAGGCGTTTTTATATTATGTTTGTAGCACTACACTTCAACCAATGGGGGCATCGCAGCAATAAAAAATATTACAATAACGGGGAAGATATTACCATTTGTAGACTCCCGTTGCGTGCATTGCGTTCAAAGTTATAAACTGTTTGCTGAATGTGTGTGCACACAGTGCCGGGGGCATTCGCAACAAGCAAACCATTACCTTTGACATAATGAAGAATCCGCAGTGAATTTTGATATCTACGAAGGCAAAATGAGCCACATAAGTTCCTTGGCACTTGGCAATTATTGAAATATCATACTCATATTATTACTAATAATAATTAGAGGGGCTCGTGGTCTAGTGGTAACCGACAATGTTAACACATTGCAAAGGTTAAGCAACATCTAGTCAGGCCGGTATTAGGATGGGTCACCATTTCTTAAGACACTAAGACCCCTGCGTGCCTGCCGTGCACGTTAAGCCGTCGGTCCCGGTTGTCATACAAACATCTATGGCAGTCTTTAGGGGTAGTAATCCGACCGGTCTAACTACAGAACTTCGATTTCGCCCATGGGTTGTGGAGGTCAGATGGCAGTCACTTTACGGAAAATATCGAAGTTCAGCGGAATCGCAGTTAGACTGGAAAGTCGACCCCAACTGAGTTGAGAAAAGGCTCGGTGAATGATTATTAATAATAATATTAATCTCAAAGTGGTATTGTAAACCTACAGTCAATTCTACCCACTTAATAAGCAAAAGGGAGATTTTGTTAATTTCATGTTTAAACACAGTTGTTTAACGCGAGAGTGCCTGTTACGAACGCCAAAGGGAATAAGTAACATCTCTAGTACTTACGCACTTTTACTGTCCTCATTTATTCATATGCCTCAAGGCAAAGTCTTTAAAGCCGCAAATATACACAACCTTCTTAAGAGATAGAGACACGTAGTGGTTATGGCTAGAATCATCTTAGCTTGAATATTATGCCAGTTTTGACAAAATTCTAGAACGTTAGTCTAGTCTAGAATCTTAAGAACCTGTATTATAATACATCATCATTCACCGAGCCTTTTCCCAACTAAAGTTGGGGTCGGCTTTCCAGTCTAACTGCGGTTCGGCTGAACATCGATATTTTCCGTGAAGCGACTGCCATCTGACCTCCACAACCCATGGGCGACATCGAAGTTCTGTAGTTAGACCGGTCGGATTTTTGATTTAGGGCTCCAACTACCCTAACGACTGCCATAGATGTTTGTATGACAACCGGGACCGCCGGCTTAACGTGCTCTCCGAGGTACGATGCTCTACGAGGCTATATTATAATACATATTTACTTCAAATTAGAAAAAGGCATTTCCTATTCACTATACAATTGTATAATAGTCTAATACTCACGTACCTATACCTAAATAATGGACTAGGTTGCCTGATGTACTAAACGAAACTACTTTTATGTTTATGTTTTTGGAACGAAGTTCTCTAACGGGGCTTACGGGTAGTGCGATTTAGTAGAACTCGTCACGTTACGCTGATCAGTGGTTCTCAACCGGTAGTCCATAGTTTGTTGAAATTTAGCGTCGTTAGTAACACGAAAAGTAGCCCAAATCCGTTGCGTTGCAGTTACGTAAAGAACTTCGTTCCTGACGGGGATCCCCCAACCGCACAATTTTTTTATGTCGCCGGGATTCATTTTGTGATTGTACATTCTACGCTACTGTTCTACTATAGTAGGTTTATAGTTATAAAGACTGTTACGCTGGACACGTTTGTCGATTAGGAATCTAGAAACAGTCTTCTATGACAATATTACTATTATTTACTCGTACGCTACAAATTAGTATCAGTATTTGAATGTACTAGTATTTGGTATTCAACGCCGGAAGACACTACAGACGATTGGCGAGGTCAGAGAGATTAATTTGCATTCACGACCGAAACGGTTCGTGAGGCTATTTCGTCAGTAGATACTCGTATATATCTTCCATTCCCATAGTAAATTCCTACCTAGTATATAATGGTCGTTTTAGATGTCGTTAGTAGTTATTTCCATTGAATATTGCAGCAAATAAACCAACTTGTATCAACCAATCTGAGAATCATCGAAGCTCACTTTACATCTGGTAACATAGAGTGGTATAAGATGGCAACATCTCCGGGACCCAATTCTTCATCACCTGCACACGATGCACATGCTTGACAGACACACGAGGGTCTGATAAATAAACTTAGCACATCTTGAAACGGAAAATAAAGACGTGTACACCGTTTCCTCCTTTCGGGGAGAAATAATTGATTTGTCTTGTATTCTACTACTACTAAGTGTAACGAGTTCATTCGTAAAATCCCATTAAATATTTTTTGTACCATGTTCTGCAGTTGTAAGCACTTTAGGATTTAAATAGCAAACGTTCTCCAAATGTGTAGTCAGGACCATGAAATGAAAAACTAACAGCAAATGTGGAGTCAAATAGCAAATCTGTTTAAACGAAACTTGTTTTAAATACATTTAGTGGTGTGTTAAATAAGTATATGACTGTGTATTTCGCTACACTCAGCGTTTATGAATGAAAAGAAGTAAAATTTGCATGTATTTTGGGGATAATCTTTCGAATGACTAACCTAGGCATTCAGAAAATGCTCACACAATAAAGTAGCTATTATAAATATTCTATCACCGTGTATAAGACTAATATTAGTAATAACACACGTTTAATAAAAAAAATAGTGGTACCTACTCTATATTTTTGAAGTTGATTTTGTTAAATACAACATGAGTTCGTTACGTAAAAAAGGTACAGTTATTTTCACGTGGGAATTTGGAATAAAAAAGACTATATCAAATGGGGGTGTAGCTTCATTTACCAAGGCTTTTATACCAATGGAGAGAGTAGTTCTCGAGGACGGTTTTTGTGTATAAAATTTGTCAAGCGGGCAAAGCCGCGGGCGTCCACTGGTCTAGTTTAATAGGTAGCGATAAATAGGTACTCCATAGAATTACAAGCTCCTACCAAGATTACACTTAGCAATCCTACCTTCCAAAGATTTAAAACGAATAACAAGACATTGTAAACCTGCTTTGAATGGGAGGGACTCAGCAATATTTTATCAAATAGATGAAAAGTCTTCTATAAATTTTACAAACACGATCACTTCAAAACATCAGCGTTCTCCAGCAAGATTACTTACATGTATTTTCAAAGAAAAATCTAAGAAACATTTAAGTAGAGGAGAAATTCACAACCAAACGTTTGCTGAAATAACCAACAGCACTTTAAAAGTGCACTTTCTTTGATTGTGTCTTGTTTTCTTATTTCGGTAGACACAAACAGATGTCAAAGAAACTGTATTTGTTCGAACTTAGATCATACTTCGAAATAAATGGAAACTGTCATTTACTCACACAATCACTTTCAGCTTATGAAAATCAGATAAAAACTTATGGAGTTAGGTACATGGTAATAAAGATTAGGAAAGCGAAGGAAGAAACTTTCGCTGTTATTCATTAGTGGGAGTTTTATTCTGATTTTGCATTTAAAACTTTAGTAGGTTTATGGTTCCCAATTCCCTGTAGCACAAATTCCTATGTCAAAAATTAACATATGTTACACCTTATAACATCAACTTATCTGCCAGTGAAAGTTCCGTTAAAATCGATCTAGTTATTTCAGATATTAGCTGGCACATACAGATAGACAGACGGTCAGATAGGCAGACAAAAATGTTAAAAATTGCATGTTTTATGTAAGTTCCATATTATACTTTCATATTATGCATTTAGTAAAAAGCTGTAATTTGTAATACACAAATACATTTTAATGTTGTATGTAAAATTTAATATTTATCTGTATGGTTTTTAAACAATAAACAAACTAAACAAGAAATCCTTGTATTTGTGACGTGTTCTGGTTATTTCACTTTTACTTAAAAGCTGAGGTCAGTACCTAATACTACGAGTGCTAAGATGGCAAGAATACCAAATTCAAATCAATCGCAAAGAAATTCACTCAAATAAATCGCAAGACTAACATTTTTATCTACCAGACTGTGAGCGTAATTTTAGCAAAAGCATTCTCTAGATCATATTTAATGTACGAGTACATTGTAGTATTTCTGATGGCACCCCATTTTAAATCTCGTAAAATATTCCTAGTCAATGAAATGTTTTTTATTTCGTATCAACCCAAGTAAAGTAAACCTAAGCTACAAGATATACTCGTATAATAGACAACATTTTTGATCATCAAATTGTGTAATTTCTTAAAGTGCTATCTAACTTAGATATACTTGTTATATTAAATTAACGTTAAACTTACCTTTGGCAGACATCTAGCATTGCGAATGTATATTTTTGAGGCTGAACTTTAGTAAAGTAAAGGTGGGGTCAAGTCTCATATCTTTTATTAGATTTGGTTACCTGTAATAGAGTTTTCATTAAAGTTACATAGTTTAGTCTTAGTTTCATTTGAAGATATAGATCTGTTCTTTTTAAAACAATATCAAGTAATTTTTTTTTAAATAAAATATATTTCATTTCATTTTCATATAGAAAACGAATAACTATTAACTAATTATTACTCGATGCTTCTCAGGACCAGGAGGCTGGCTATTTTCTGGCCCAAAGAATAAGTATCGTGATTCAACGTGGCAACACAGCCAGCATTCTGGGAACCTTCCCGCAGTCGGTAATGACGCGGAGGATTTTTTAAACGATATTTAAATATTTTTAGTATAAAATTATGTATGTTGTAATTCTTATTGTAAATAAATTTTCACAATATACGTTAGCTAATTTATTATTAAAAATATTTATCTATTAAAAAATGAAGTATAAATAATAACAAACAATATAAATAATAAAAAAAATCTCTTACAAAAAATTACATGATTTTTTAGTCCAAGGTGTAACTGTGAGTACAATACCTACATGTGGTATAGGCAGAGTGTTATATTCATATATCCAATAGAAAACATGGCGTAGGTATACTGTATACTATTGCGCCAAAATCACCAGGCACTGTATGGCTGCAAAATGAAATTTAAAAGCGAATGCCGCGAATTAATAGACTATCAGCCCATTAATTCAAGTAGGTACTTACTCGAAAACACTTTAGTTTTATGATCCCGATTTTGATTAACGGACAAGTATATTATGGTTTTGAGCACAAAATTGATACTTGTCTTACCAATGCAGTAGTTGTATTAAAGTTATGATACTTTTTATTGTCTCCTGAGGTACATTGTAAAATCTATTGCTCCTATTGGCAGTCAATAAGCTAAAGTAAATACCTATTAGTGCAAAAACCAGCAAAGGCTAATTAATAATCACACAAATATCATATTATACACAAAATGGTTACCATTTTGGGATAAAAACCAGATTTGTATCTGTCTGAGTACATTGGCGCTACAAACGATCTCTTCCAGGTCTCATTTGTAAATAGTAGTGGAAATAAAACGCTATACTAACAGTAACACGAGATCAAGACAGTTCCGCTGTGTTCCGAAGTCTGCATCAAGTTCGCAGTAGATATAAATACGCATAGGACCACCGACCTTCATGAGCGTACCCAGGGCGCCGGCCATGGACCGCGTAAGCGTGCACGTGGCCGGCCGCCATACATGTAACTGCCGTTACCGTTATATAATATATTCCTCATAAAGGATAATCAAAATCGTAGTTGCCACAAAGCAACTAAATGATAAAATAGGTATATTTGACAAAAACATAGGTACCTACATGCCTTATATAATTTATGCTTTCGATTGTCTGCACTTGGTGGAACATAATAGTAATTCTCTCAAAATTGTGGAACATTTGTACAAGTGAGTCATTTCATATGTATTAACTACATACCTTTTAGGGAAATATTACAATTTTCTGATTACAATTTTCTCTATTGTCTTGATTTAACGCTGTGTAGGTACCCAGTTATAGAACTAAACACGACTGCTTCAATTAATGATCAAATTGTAGGCACAATGTGCGTACACTGAGGTAGTTTTGTGTCAAATTATACACTTGATACTTGATCGTTAAAGTGTATGTTTCACAACGATCTGTTAAGAGTGAATGAGAAGCATTTAGTAGACCCAAAACAGATTTGGGACAAAGTTTGATTTCCGCAAATTGAATGAAGTGTGGAGGCAGGTGTTTTATTCATGAGGGGTTGCGTCTGTGTTTTGCGCTACTGAAATCAGTAAGCTCATTCTGAAATCCTGTTTGAAATTATTCTCAATCTATGTTGATTGTTTTTAGTTCATATTTAAATACCTGAAAGTTACAAATGTAATTTCAGGTGAACCTTTCAACTGTATAACTACGATATAAGGATGAAAAAATACTTTGACTTAATTTATGAGTAGTTGCAAGTAGAAATAGGTAAAAAGGGAATTCCAGCTAAATCTCTTTACAACTTGCTCAAACACCAAAGGCTTAGGCTCTTCACTAGAACGAATTATCCGAGGTGACACTATTAGGATCTTACCAAATTGGGCTGGGTAGAGGCAGAAACATGTCGTATGGTGAAGGTGAGCGCTGACTAGTCGCAAGGTGGCCACTCTTAACCTTGGTACGACAGAGTTGCAATTCTCAGTCGCCTGCGATGTGTTCCCTACTTCATTACACTATGGAGTTATGGACCCGGCGCCCGCACGGAGAATCAAGGGATTGCTTAGAATTAAATATCATCTATTTAGTCTTTAAACACTTCACCAAATTGTTCAAAATATTATGAATTTCGTTTAGTTTTATTAGGAGGAGCTGAAATGTTTCAATGGCCTGGTAGAGACGCCTTCACTATAAAAGAACCACCAAAATGCCATTAAATATTTTTTGTAAATTTCGTAGGTGAACTAATATATCCCACATCCCTAATTGAATTGCGAATAATAATGATTCCCGAAAGATATCTAAGAAAGAAGATCATGTTCCATAAACAGCAAGGAGGAAAGAGACCGAACGCGCTATTAATAATCTAGTTACTACCAACTCATTACTTCTTGATTAATAATGTCATCCACAAGCGGTATTATTTCTGATTCGTCGTATCTCGTTTATTGCGCATTAGTGATTATTCGATTAACTGGTTGATTTCACGTCTATAGCTTTGAGTGACAATTTGTTCCAAGCTACTGAATATTTAATCTATTAACTCCTGAACTAAAGCGGTAAGACGATATCAGACTTAGCTTTATCTGGGCGATTTCATTTAGATTAAGCACTAAGAATAAGGGAATAATTTTGCTGTTTATTTTGGTTCTTTTTGGGTAGAAGGCGAGGTTGCAGCAAGATATTAGAAGCCTAAACTAACCTCACCAGTAAGTAGTGCATTTGGACTACTGTTTTTGTGCGTGGTTTGTGGCTTTTTAGGTTACCCGCAAAGCCGGATTACAGACGCTCATTTGCATCGTTTTCTTTTTCCACTCCCTGGAGCTAGTTTGAAGTGAGTAGTTCTTCTGTGCAGGACTATCCAACATTACCTTGTTATTGGGAAAGTCATCAACGAACGATGGAGCCACTCCTCTAAAAGAAGAAAAAGAGGTAGTGGTGCATCTGTCGATCAATGGACGAGGGTCTAGCAAGCACAAATGTTCCGGATTAGTGGACATAATAATATGCTCACTCCCTTTTACGTGTGACCACCTATAGGCGTATTGAAGCCCACTCATTGTACAAGCCTCTTTAGCTTATTTGGGCTGCTGCTATTATGTCAAATTTAATTTGTATTTTTCTTCGCAAGTGTAATATTTTAGTAAATTTGTTATTGCTTTGATAACATCTCACCTAATGCCAATTATTAAAGCAGTTTGTTACACTCGTATAATCTTTGAATGCATAGCAATTAATTTTAAATTTACATAAAGCTCATTCACTGGAACTTCAAACTGGAAATATTGAGAGATTTCCAATATTACTCAACCGATAATATTGTTGTGGAAAAACAATTTTATTCACAAAAGAGTGATCTGATTTTCAAATGAGTCGGTAAGTCGAAGCTTGTGCTCGTCGGATCACAAACACGATTTTAATAAAAGTTAATTTATTCAATAAAAGCCTCAGACGGTCTGCGCCCACTTTTTCTATGAAATAAATTCGTTTCCGTTATGTTTTCATTCACGAGCTCGTAATTTAGTATTGTAGTTTTGACACGTTAAGATATTTGAAAATAGCTTTATTTTTACTTTTGTTTTACATAACTCAGTCCAATGAAGTAATTTGTGTATTCCTACAAAATCTTTTAAGTAGGTAATACTTAAAAGATTTACATCCTGAAAACCATTCCTTTCTGTTAACATTTTCGGATTTTTTTAAAAATAATGGGTTCGCCAAATTGACGTCGCCCGCCTGGTGGTATAAGGGCGCGTTTATATGACACGGAATGTAATAACGTGGCCGCCGCGCGGCGACAGTACGGCGACCGCGCGGCGGCCTGATTCACGCGCAAGTTTGTAAAGTGACAAGTGACTGACTGTCGAAAGAAAGGAGCGCGGTCGCCGCGCGGCGGCCGCAAGAAATTTTTCGCGTCATCTAACTGCAGCCTATGAGCCACAATCGCTAGTCGTGACGACACACGTCTAGCGATTGTGGGCGACTCTCATAGTATACAATACGAGAACACCCAAATACTCCGAAAAACTTTATTCCGAATTTCAATGTTCCGATTTTCTAAAGTCCGAATTTCATAATACCTAAGAATTGTAATGTCTATTATTAAAAATCGCGAAACCTATTTTACCGAAAGTCATTAATGCGATTTGTTAGTTTTCCGATTTTCATACGTTCGAAGAGTCAAATGCTCGAAGGGTTCTCGGCCCGAAACATGACATTCCGAATTTCAATACTTCGAATAAACTAAAAGTCAACATGTTTGTTCTACAGAATTTAGTGACAGAAAGAAATCGCTGCAGAACCAACTTCACGCAGTCTGGTCTGGGTATCTGGAATGGGCAGAAGTTGGTTAGGTTAGGTTAGAACTGTGACCACAACAGAGCGCGAGCCGAGCGAGCGAAGCGAGCGTGCCGCAGTAGCGGCCGGCGAAGCGCCGGAATCGATCTGTATTATATAAAAAAATTGGGAAACATACTTTGGCATGTGACCAGGGAAAGAATTCGTATTGTTGATGTTTCGAAATATCATTAAGTCGGACTTTTTGATATTCGATCTATTGAAGCTCGGTATTTTGAGAGTTGTAATTATAACCGTTAGGAATGTTGAAATTTAGGAATTATAAAAATAGGAATAATGATCAATCGAGGTAGTTATATTCGGAATTTTGAACCAGTCGGAATTATGAAAATCGGTATTTTGACATTCGTATTTGTGACTGACGGAATAAAGTGATTCGTATTTATGTAGTGTACCCATACAATACTATAGAGAGTGGCCCTCAACTTAACGACCCAGTGATGTGCCTCTTCACCGCCCGCTTGAAGAACCCAGGTTATATGTGGGAGGAAACACGTTTTTATTTAAATACCTATCCACCTATCTACCATATCATATTTTAAACGAGGATCTGGTAGGTAAAACGAAAAGCAAACAATTACATATCTTAATTAACATTATAATAGTATAAAACAAATTCGTGTTCCATCTATCTGTCCCTTTATTTGCTGATCTTTAAAACTACGCAACTTTTTTTAATAGATATAGTGGTTTTCGAGGAAGTTTTTAATATATTATCATTATTATTATTTGTCAAGCGGGCGAAGCCGCGGGCGTCCACTGGTATACCTTTCGTTAACATAATACATGTAATCCTAAAATGGTTTGGCACAATGAATTTGGCATACTTTTTTTGGCATAATTATACTTGGTCATAATTGATTTTTAGCAGCATATGTCCTGTGGCATAATTATATTTAGGTCTAATATATTTATGCATAGTTATAATTTGCACAATGTTTTTAGGCATAGTGTACATTCGCCTAATAGTATATATTACTAAAATTTTATAGGTATAAATTAATGAAATGAATGAAAAATAGAAAAGTTACTTTAACCAGTATTTCCTGCATTATATAGTGTCAAAGTAGGTTTAGGTGCGGCGGGGGTGGTCCTTGGGCCACCCCTAAGCCGCCTTTTAATTATTTTACATAGTTACTTATTCTGCCTTAGATGATTATGACTATATTCATTATAGTTTGATACGTTTATGCCTTTATAAAGCTATGCTTATAAATTTTAAAATTTTATGCTTAAATATGATTATGCTAATTTTATTTATGATTAAGACAAATATGCTAAATTTGTTATGGATAAAAAATTATGCATAAATATCATTAGTCTAAATTACCATATGCCAAAATATTTTATGGTTATTTATTTTATGCAAATGGATGGTGAACCCGTCCACTAGTATAACATACGAGTAGGAACATAATAATGACTATTTCTGGCATATGCATAGGTATATTATTATACGCCCAGATGTCGTCAATAAGGTATATTGTTTGCTCCCACGTAATGGCGAACATTTCTGTTTCAGAGAGCCTCGTACGTTGATCGGCTTTATTATTTATCGAATATATTTTCTGAAGCCCGTGCAGGGAACACAAAACAGCGGATGTTACAAAAACAATTTTTCCACTTTTAGTTTTGAAACAGACACACAAACACAATCTAACAGCTGCCACAAATACAATTTTAACAGTGATAAAAGGTTTTAGAAACTCAATTTTATTAATTTTGTAAAATCTTTTACCGCTAGCTGAGCAAATAATTCAAAAAGTGGCTGCAAAAAGTATTTTAAAGGAAGTGGAACCATCTAATCCTGCTTAACGAAAAACTACAAATGTACCTATGTCAGTTTTCTAAGACTTAAAAATGTTAGCGGTTAAGGACCTTCGAAGTTCTTTGAAATTTGACTTATGGGAAAAGGCATTTTAGGATTTTGGTATTTTACCACAAAGGACCGACTAATCCGCCTCATGTGCGCGTACTCGATTCTCCTTAGTGCATTTGACATTGACATAGACTGTAAATTTTTTTATATTTTAAAATTGCACAGTTACATACCTACGCTTCAAGTTTATGTTGTTAATAATAAATATGTTACTGTACCCATAGTTTCAACAACATAATATTTCTAACATAAATTGATACTTGTCTTATACTCGTAGGATATCCATTGTTCTCAGGTCATCACAACCTAAGAGCATCTACAGTATGACGAGAATTTCTAAAATAGATTGCAGTATACAGGGTTATTTGTAATTAACTAGCATCCTCGCAGGGGTAGATAGCTGACATCTCTTTTTTTTTTTTTAATTTTGTTCGCCAAATTGACGCCGCCCGCCTGGTGGTAAGTCGTGACGACGTCCAGCGATTGTGGGCCACTCTCACAGCACGTAATACTATAGAGAGTGGCCCTCAACTTGACGACCTACTGATGTGCCTCTTCACGCTCCGCTTAAAGAACCCAGGATTATATGTGGGAGGAAACACGTGCACAGGCAGGGCGTTCCAGGCCACTATCGTTCGGCAGAGAAACGAACGTTTAAAACGTTCGGTTCTCGCGAACATGCTATCCACTGTGTGGGAGTGGCATCTCTGCCCGGCACGAGTCGTTCGGGATCGGATCATAAGTTCTTTTTTTTTTTTAGTTCCGCGTCTGCTCTAACGTCCGTTGCCGGGCGTCTCTGGTTACAAGCAGAACGTATGGGTCGGGATGAGAATCCCGCATCGTTGGGGTAGGGTTTTATCCCGCGTCAGTGAGTGAATCTGGTTGCGTGCTATGGGGCAAAGGCCCCGCAGCACGCAACCCTTCTAGCCTGCTTCTGTAAGGACGACGGGTGGCGATCCCGCCGTCCTCAGGCCCCGATCATGGAGGTCGATGGTCTTGGGCCTAGTAGTGTCTGCGGCGCCCTCGCCGCTGACTACGGAACTCGGCGGGGAGGGTACGCTCCCTCTCCCTCTCGGCCGCCTCCTTCGCGAGCACGACTTGCTCGCAGAAGGACACGGCCGCGTTCCACCTACTCCCGCTGGAGACCATGGCTTGAAGCATGGTCTCCAGCGAGAGGGTATCCACGCCCAGACCCACTACGAGGTCCCGGCGCTGACTCGCCCACGCTGAGCACTCCACCAACATGTGGTGCCCGGTCGCACGATACGTGAGGTCACCATGCTGCCTCTGCAGCCAATCGTCCATGATCGGTCTCACCGCCACGATGATGGTGGTACCCCACTTGGGTTGCTCAAGTCGCACCCTCCATGACTCCATGAGATCCTGGCGGAGTTGGGACCGCCGGTCATCGATTTCTCGAGACGCAGGCCTGTGGTCCCGCTCCAGCGCCTCCTTGCGCCATTGGAATAATGACGCAAGGGCTCTCGCTTCCAGGTCCCATGGAGGGGTCCCGGCTAGGAGACATGCAGCCTCTCCGGAGATCCTGCGGTAGCCCCTTATTGTTTTGACGGCCAAGGTCTTCAACGGTCTGTTAAGGAGCGTTGAGTTGTTGGCCGTCAACCGCGCCGCCCATACGGGAGCCCCGTATAGGGCTATACTCCGCACGATCCCCAGTCTCCTGCATCGGATCATAAGTAACAACGTTTGTTCTACGACTTTTTATAATTCGTTAAATTTTACTTTATTAAATATTAATTTAGTTTTGCGTTGACAGTTATTAACTCTACGCCGCAGTTTACGCGCATCGTAAAAATTTGGTAAACAAACTCGTATCATCAATTCATGCAATGCACGGATAGGAGGCGAGGCGCGTGGCAGCGCGGAGCTAGCGCCTTTGACCTTAACCCATTTCTTTTTGTGAGCCGCCAGTCGGTCGCTAGATGCGCGCGCGTCACAGGTGTGCATCACTTGTCCTTGTGTGCCACGATTTTTCGCGTTACCGTGTTGCGTCGATCTGACTATCGCCATGCCTTATCAGTATTCCAATGTGGAATACACGGAAATGGTGAGGATGCTTGCTAGGTGTGATAATAATGTGGCGGAAGCCTGCCGCCAATATGCAGTAAGGTTTCCAAATCTACCTACACCGAGCCGGGCAACGATGTTATCTTCCACACAGCGATTACGCGATTACGGACAGTTCCAGCCCAGGTTCAGTGATAGTGGTCGTCCACTGAGGCCCTCAGTACCGGAACAAGAAAGGATACTGGACTTCTTTGAGGATAATCCCGCCGCAAGTACCAATGACGCCGCGCTATGGTTTAATGTATCGCAGTTCTTCGCGTGGAGTGTCATTCACAACGAAGGCAAATATCCATTCCATCTTCATCGTGTCTTGGAACTCACCGACCCCGACAAACCTGCGCGTGTGGGTTTTGCAGTGAAACATAGACTTAACAATGTCGCGTGATAACAATAAAAACTTGAATTAAGTAATGTATTCAGTTTCATTAAAAGTCGTAGAACAAACGTTGTTACTTATGATGTCTGCTACCTACCCCTGGGAGGATACTAGGTAATTACAAATAATCCTGTATAACGAGTACCTACATTGGTTTGTACGTATTTCGAACAATAGTTTTCCATGAACTATATAGCGACTCATCATGATCTTGTTTCAGTTTTTCTCGAATTTATACATACAATATAATCACGCCTATTTATCCGAGGAGACAAGCAGAGGCGCATCAGATACCCACATTTTACCAGTAGTTTTATTGGTCCCACGTAACAAGTAAGCAATTCCATAATCGGGCACTATTTACAACAGAAAATCAATTCCGGGTTCTAATATATCAATGATCAAAATCTGTGTCAGAATATATTTATGAGTTTTATGAATTTTTCGTATTATATTTGGAAGGTAATATGGGAATAGTACAAATCAATTTTCAGATTCAGAATTTGACTTTGTATACCTATCTGTCTATTGAATTGTCTATCTGCCAAATGAAGCTGTACAAACAGTAGTAAGATAACGATAAATAACAAACACTAGTCTGACACAATTGACTGTAAGTTGGCGATAACAAGACACGTAAATGCAATTGAGTCCGACTTCGTAAAAATAAATCAGGGTAGCGTGTTTTAAAGTCTTAAACCCAACTGCTGCTGAGCAATCTATTCTAGTCCGATACAGGTTTGGCCTGAAAAGAAATACTTTGAATAGTACAAGTAACGATTATAGTACATATCTAATGACTATTATAATTTTTTTATTTATTTATTTATTTCAGGCAACAAATAGAACAGTTCAGGTGGTATAAACTTATTCTACGGCCCATAGATAAATACCTTAAAACTAAGAATACATTATAGATATTATAAAGTTGTGTTAGTGATAGAGCCTTAAGACTAGTGTTAGTAAACACTTCACTATCGTACTTGGGTCCTTTTGCGTTCCGGTGGTAACAATCCGCGGAAGCGACGGAATACCACGCCCTGTGGCCAGAAGTTCTCCTGCATGACGAGGCTCAGGCACTCGCACTTGGGCACTCGCACCACGAACGACAGGAAACTGACGTTGTGGCTCGACTCCAACAGCTGTAGTCTCGGCAAGAAGTTGCCCTTCTTACGCACGTACTCCACATTTTTTTTTTTATTTTTTTTTTATGAATAAATTTTTAGTGCGTTTGACCACAATCTTACCTGATGTTAAGTAACGATGCGGTCTAAGATGAAGCACGCAAACTCAAATAATGCCTATTTACTCTTGCCTTGAAAATCCCAAGATTATATGTATCTATATGGGGAACAATGACGCTGGAAGGGAATTCCATTCCTTAGCGGTTCGCATGATGAAAGAAGAAGCGAATCGAGAGGTACGAAGAGGTGGAATATCGACCACATACGGACGGAATCTCAGACCACGCCTTGATGTCCGATGATGGAATGGTGCTGGTGGAATTAATTCATGCAATTCCTGCGCACACTCTCTGAAATGTAAACTGTAGAAGACACACAGACTCGCAACCAGACGGCGATGTTTAATGCTCTGAAGTCGGTTTCTTGTGAGCGCCTCATCGCTTATAAGTTTTCTGGCGCTTCTGTCAATGTCCAGGGCCTCAAGCTGGTAGCGGGCGGATCCATCCCAAAGGTGCGAGTAGTACTCCATGCAGGAGCGTACCTGTGCTGAGTAAAGACTAAGTAGTTGACTCGAGGTAAAATATTTACGCACCTTAGAGAGGATGCCTAGTTTTTTCGAAGCTGTTTTAGCCCTGTATTCTATATAGCTTCCAAAGTTCAGTTGGATGATAAGTCCACACCAAGGAGCTGAAGATGCTGAGTCACAGGTACAGGGACATCCCGGAAAGTAGGAGCCTTGGTGAACGGGCTCTTTTTAGCGGAGAAAAGACATGCCTGGGTTTTCGTGGTGTTGAATGTGACAAGGTTAGCATCGCCCCAGTCAGACACTGCCTGAAGGGTTAAGTTAGTGCGTTCAACCATTGCCACTCTACGATCGTCGATTTCCAGTTTTTTGGCCTTTGCGCTGGAGAAATATCTCTCTGCAACCGTGCTATCATCCGCATACCCAAACATACCGGGTCTGAGCAGGTCGTTTATATGTAGCAGGAATAACGTTGCTGAGAGAACAGATCCCTGAGGTACCCCAGAGTTAATTGCTAATAGATCAGACGAGCAGCCGTCAACAACCACTCGAATAGATCGTTCGCTCAGGAAATCTGAAATCCAAGCACAAAGACTAGCCGGAACTCCGTAAGCAGGAAGCTTGTTTATAAGGGCTTCGTGCCAGACCCTGTCGAAAGCCTTTGAAATGTCAAGTGACACAGCAAGTGCCTCACCATATCTTTCAAGAGCCTCACCCCAGATGTGCGTGGCATACACTAGAAGATCTCCAGTAGAGCGGCGTTGGCGAAACCCGTATTGCCGATCACTTAGGAGGTCATTATATTCGAGGTATGCCAGTAAACGTTTGTTTATTACACGCTCCATCACCTTGCAGAGAATGGAGGTGATTGCAATTGGGTGGTAGTTGACAGGGTCTGCACGACTACCCTTTTTCGGTACTGGCTGTACGTTAGCTACCTTCCAAGCTTTCGGAACTTTACCAGCCCGAAAAGACATACGGAACAGGCGTGTCAAGACAGGAGACAACTCGGCTGCGCAGTTCCTCAGAACAATGGCAGGAATACCGTCGGGACCACTGGCTTTATTCACATTTAGAGTGCGTAGTATTTTGAGAACCTCCTTTTGATGAATGCGGATTTCTGGCATTTTGCAATCACTAGGAGGTAGCTGAGGTGGTGTTTTAGTACCAGCATCTAGCCGTGAATTTTCAGCAAACAGAGAGGCAAACAGATTAGCCTTTTCCATAGCTGTGTGTGCCAGTGTTCCATCAGGTTTCTGCAAAGGAGGCAGTGAGGATCGACAAAAGTTCGCCTCAATACATTTGGCTAGAGACCAGAACTCCTTACTTCCAGATGGGTAAGACGAGAGGCTGGCCCCTACGCGGCCAACGTGATTGAAGCGCGCCTTCATCAGGACCCTTTTGCAGGACTTGGCTGCCTTGTTAAAGGCTTTCTTCTTTTTATCCGTGTCCGGAGATTTGCGATTTCTGGCATCAACCCAAGCTTCATAAGCTGACTGTTTGTCTGCCTCAGCTTTCAAGCAGTCAGAGACAAACCAGGGCTGAGCTCTGATGCCAGATGGCCAGTCAGAAACGAAATAAAGTATTCCATCGCCCGACCGATAACCCCGGCAACAGCTCGACGGATCGCCAGAAGAAAAGCAGACTGACAGCCATGGGTAAGATGCAAGGAAATGACGCATCTCATCCCAATCTGCTGACTTCTATCGCCACACCCGCCTAATGCTTCAAGGGCTGGGGTCAGGTGGGGGACACAAAAGTATGGACTTAACCAGACAGTGGTCAGAACTGCCAAGGGGGGCTGAAACTGACACTTGATATCGGTCTGGTTCAGTCGTCAGCAGAAGGTCCAGACAATTGGCCGTGTGGCTCTCAATGTCAGGTATTCGAGTTGCTTGGTCAACCAGCTGGGAAAGGTTCATAGACAAGGCAAACTTGTAGGCCTCTCTACCAGCATGGTCTGTTTTCTGGTAAGGGAACAGCCACTGCTCGTGGCGGGCATTAAAGTCCCCCAGAAAAACAATTTGTGCGATCGGATACCTCTGTTGAGCCACATCAGCGGCCTCACTCAGATGGTCAAATAGCCTAGTTGTCTCCTGATCTCCGCTGTGCGATCTGTAGACACCCACATAAACAATTTTTTCGATGCCGGTGTCTACAAGCACCCAGATTGAAGAAGATGAGGGATCTTCTAAGTAACGGAGACGCCTAGCGCAGATGTCATCACGCACATAGAAACAAACCCCTGATTTTGAACGGAAGTTGTGCTCCAGGGTGTAGCCTGGGTAGTTTAGGTAGGAAGTATCAGCAGGGGTTGAGATTTGCATCTCCGTAAGCAAGAGCAGATGCGGTCTTGCAGCCTCAAGGTGGTGCTGGACTGGGATGAGATTGGAGTGCAATCCTCGAATGTTAGTGAGGTGCACTTTCAGTGAGAGGCCGTGCATACGCTGTTGAAACCTCATTTTCTTATATCGTTTCTGCATTATTTTTTCAAGGTCAAGAAAGGAAATAGGCATAGAGTAGCAGTTATGTGAGGCGCCAACCGGACCCCAACGAAAGTTACAGCATTGCCGCACGGTGAGGAAACCTAGCTTGGAGACCGCGGGGACGCCCGGACCCCCCCAGAATTGCCTGTTGAGGCCTCTCATCCGGTTGCCAACCGGCCCAACAGGAGCAACTCCAGGATTATGCGCGCGATTGCGCATAATCCTGGAGCAGTCCAGCAGTCTTTCGCGGATGTCTAAACCGCAATTGGGCTTCCAACTATCGGCGGGCGGCCAGCGGAAAACAGTTTCTCCAGATCCCGCTGCCCTCCAAACTAAGCACCGCGTGCGGCAATACTGTAAGGCACGTCTACGGTACACCAGAGGGTGCAACTACATAGACCCACACATAGAGGGTTACTCAGGGTTCACAGGGTGGAACGCGCGAACGCTTGGCACTCTGACTTCAACCCAGAGGGTGGTGACCAGCCACGGCCGAAGCCTACCACCGGAAAGAGTGTCGCTCTTTAGCACCACCCGGGGACCACGTGTAGGGACTCGAGGGTAAAGCCTACGGACGCGAGCGACAATTGGCCCCCAAAAAACATGTTCTCCTTTATCCGTTAATAATACACATCGGTCCTATTCAAAGATTGTGTTCACCTTAGAACACAATTGAACTCCCATCATATTGTTTTCATATACCTTATCCCCGCAGAAAGTACCAATTAATAAGATAAAAAGAGTCCTTTTTCCTATGTACTTTCTTAGTAGTTTATGAGAAACTGTTGCATTAAGAGAGGTATTAAAACACGAGTAGGTTTGAAAGAAACGAGCTTTGGCGAGTTTCTTCAGATAGTATCTTACCAGTGTTCTTATACATAGTTAATTATGTGCAGTTTCATACACTACTTTATCTAATTTTATCCGTTTAAATATTTTAAACACAAACTTGAAAAAGTTATCGACAATATGGCGGCAAGACACAACAAAACGGTAAATATGGTCTACAGACTTTAGCCTGTTATTGCTAATAGACTGTCATAATGATTTAAAAGTTACTTTATAACACAGATTAGTAGAAAGTCTCATAGAAATACTTGGTCACATAAAATATTAAAGTTACTTTATGACACAGATTACTCGTAGTAGAAAATCTCCTAGAAATACTGAATCACATAAAATATTTTTAATAGTATGGTGTCATAATCATAGGCCTAATATGTCAGCGCGGAGGAGCACGTCCCTCCGCGCATGGCTCCGTCTCTGCCCGACGCGGATAGCATCAGTGATGACGACGTACCCCAAGTCAGGGTGGGGGAGCTAGGTGCGGCAGTACTCCGGCTTAAACGCCGGAAAATCACTGCCCCCGGACCCGACTGCATTCCTGGCCGTGCATGGGTCCTGGCCCTCGAAGAACTAGGGCCTCGACTGATGGGGCTCTTTAGCGCATGCCTCGAAAGGGGCCAGTTTCCCAAGGTGTGGAGGAAGGGGAAACTGGTCCTGATTCGTAAGGCGGGGCGGCCGGTGGACTCACCGTCCGGATACCGGCCGATCGTGTTGCTCGACGAGGTGTGTAAGCTCTTTGAGCGAATTATCGCGGAACGCCTCGTCGAGCATCTCTCGACGGTGGGGCCAGACCTGGCGGACAACCAGTACGGTTTCCGTCGGGGACGCTCCACCGTGAGCGCGATAATGCGCGTCAGTAGCCTGACGGAGGAAGCAGTCTCGCAGGGAAAGGCGGTGGTGGCGGTGTCTCTTCACATCGCCAACGAGTTCAACACCTTGCCATGGAGCTGCGTTAGGGAGGCGCTCGTGTATCACGAAACGCCTCTCTACCTCCGTCGTATTGTCGGGGCCTATCTCTCGGAGAGGGCCATAGCTTTCCCCAGCTGGCGCGGGCCAGCTCGGCGAGATGTGTCGTGCGGTGTTCCGCTAGGGTCGGTCCTGGGGCCGCTTCTGTGGAACAACGGCTACGACTGGGTGCTGCGGGCTGCGTTGCCTGAGGGCGTCGGCGTAACGTGCTACGCCAACGATACCCTCGTCACGGCGCGGGGTGCAACGTACCAGGAGGCAGCACTCAAGGTCACGACGGGTGTTGCTCAAGTCGTGGGTCGGATACGGCGGCTGGGACTGGAGGTGGCCTTGCACAAGTCCGAGGTTCTGTGTCTTCACAGACCTCGGAACGGTCCACCTGAAGGTTCCAGCATAAATGTGGGAGGCGTTAGCATCGACATCAAGCCCTCGATGAAGTATCTAGGGATCGTACTTGATAGCCGATGGAACTTCGGACCACATTTCCGAAGTTTGGTCCCCAAGGTGACACAGTCATCGGTCACGCTTTCGCGACTGATGCCCAACCTAAAGGGACCCAACGCTTCCTGCAGGAGACTGTACCTGGGGATCGTGCGGAGTATGGCCCTATACGGGGCTCCCGTATGGGCGGCGCGGTTGACGGCCAACAACTCAACGCTCCTTAACAGACCGTTGAGGACCTTGGCCGTCAAAACAATAAGGGGCTACCGCACGATCTCCGGAGAGGCTGCATGTCTCCTAGCCGGGACCCCTCCATGGGACCTGGAAGCGAGAGCCCTTGCGTCATTGTTCCAATGGCGCAAGGAGGCGCTGGAGCGGGACCACAGGCCTGCGTCTCGAGAAATCGATGACCGGCGGTCCCAACTCCGACAGGATCTCATGGAGTCATGGAGGGTGCGACTTGAGCAACCCAAGTGGGGTGCCACCATCATCGCGGCGGTGAGACCGATCATGGACGATTGGCTGCAGAGGCAGCATGGTGACCTCACGTATCGTGCGACGCAGATCGTTACCGGGCATGGATGCTTCGGTAGCTATCTGTTTCGCATCCATCGTGAGGTCACACCCCGGTGTCAACACTGCGAGGTTTCCGACGACGACACCGCACTCCACACGTTGGTGGAGTGCTCAGCGTGGGCGAGTCAGCGCCGGGACCTCGTAGTGGGTCTGGGCGTGGATACCCTCTCGCTGGAGACCATGCTTCAAGCCATGGTCTCCAGCGGGAGTAGGTGGAACGCGGCCGTGTCCTTCTGCGAGCAAGTTGTGCTCGCGAAGGAGGCGGCCGAGAGGGAGAGGGAGCGTACCCTCCCCGCCGAGTTCCGTAGTCAGCGGCGAGGCTGCCGCAGACTCATCTACGCCCAAGACCATCGACCTCCATGATCGGGGCATGAGGACGGCGGGATCGTCACCCGTCGTCCTTACAGAAGCAGGCTAGAAGGGTTGCGTGCTGCGGGACCTTTGCCCCATAGCACGCAACCAGGTTCACTCACTGACGCGGGATAAAACCCTACCCCAACGACGCGGGATTCTCATCCCGACCCAACCCCCGCAGAGACCACAGAGGTGGTCAAATTTCGCCGGGCGCCACTGGAAATACGTTCTGATTGTAACCAGAGACGCCCGGCAACGGACGTTAGAGCGGCCGCGGCCTTGGTCGCGGAACTAAAAAAAAAAAAAAAAGTCCTAATATGTCAACTTTTGAAATCATAAATCTAGTTTATCTTTGTATTACCATTATTTACTAAATTCAGTTTAGTGATGTAGGTGTGAAAGCCTATAGGTATTTATCGACTCTACTCAAAACTAACACGTACCTATTCGATCGATATTTTTCCATGTTGTGACATTTTCAGTGTCTCTTCAAGGACTTTTTATTATACTCGTGTAATCGCGATCGTTACAAATAAAGGCTTTAACTTACAATAATATTCGAAAACAAATCACACG
This sequence comes from Nudaria mundana, assembly GCA_963556515.1. NCBI lineage: Eukaryota > Metazoa > Arthropoda > Insecta > Lepidoptera > Erebidae > Nudaria > Nudaria mundana. Next base: position 16,336,302 of record OY748290.1, read on the forward strand.
AAAAGAGGGCAGTTGTTCAAGTTTCTTTGTTATCTTCAACATTGGTTAGAAACTTTGTACCTACTCGTAGAACTGACAATCTCAAAATACATTTTCAATTCTACAATTTACCGTGAAATGTACCTAGACACTAAAGTGTCTAGGTACATTTCACGGTATAAATACCACATTTCATAGGTATAAATACCTACGTAGTAAATGAAACTTAGGTACCTATAAGCTTATTGTGAGGTGAGAATTTTGTATAAAAAACCCATCGTGTCGTATTTCTTAAGAGCTTTGATCAATGGGTAATGGTCACGCAGGCCGGGCACGGGACACGCGAAGTACGTCCGACTTATGCCTCAGCTGGCCTTCTGACACTTCACTTTCTAGATTAAAAGGGCATTAAAAATACCAAGCATGTCCCTTCATTACTACACTTAGATTAATAGGACGATTGTTTAGGTAGGTAATAACTGACTAAAACAGAATGGAAATACCTCATTTCCTATCTTTGTACGTGTAGTAAACATGTTGGTTAATTAGATATAAAAATTGGTAAAAACATACGAGTTATTATTGTTATGTGCAGAATCAGAATACTTAAAGTAATTAAAAAGGAATGTAACTTAAAAGAATATCCGTCGGCTGCCATTAATGAAATACATAAATGAAAACCAAATTCCAAGATTTGCTTTTATAATAATATAGTAAATAATTGGAGATTTTTAGCGATATACTTGCACCCTTAAGTTTGGGTTTGGATGGACCCTGGTTTTGGATGGAATTATTACCATTATTAATAAGTTTAAAAGAGATAGGTACTGCCTCAGAGCAACTATAATCTACCATATAATAATATATATCTACGTAGTAGAGATAGTTGCTCTGAGGTTACTAATTTCTACACACCCACAATTTGCCAGTATTTTTTGTCCCTCGTAAATGGGGGCAAGCCTATTGCCGTTACTGAGCACATTTATGTCCAAAATGACCGAATGAATTTAATAAAAATTAGCAGTTATATGGTAATTTTGAAAAATAATTGAAACCCGTTGCCTTGCGATGAAATGTTGATGAAAGGCAAGAAAAACTTACTATGGCACAGTCAAATAAAGTCCTGGGCGTCTCGGACTATTCTTAATTATTACGTTGATAGTAGTGACTATCAAGTTGAGCAGAGTGGTGCTGAACTGTGATGTCAAATGAAAGGAAAACGGAAATAAAACGGAGACAATTCTGAAATACGTGGAACACATATTTCTCTCCAGGGGGATCTATCAGCGTATCGGCAAGGGAGTCGACGGCAGATCACGTTCAGTCAAGTTTATTGGCAGAATTTCAGTTCTTTGTCATGTGCGAGGAAATTGCCATTTATAACCAAAAGATGACTTCAATTTAGTTTTTCTTTACTGTAAAAACATAAGATCAACGTGTCAATGGGTTTTCTCATAGGTCATTAAAAAACGTTTGCTATATTTATTGAATGACTTGCCTCAGAAAATCAGGGACGAAACAAATCCACTTAAATATAATTATAAGTTATTTAATCACTTAAATTAAGCGTAAGTTATTTAATGTTTATATAAACCGATTGTAATAGTTACCGGCGAGTTATTGTAACACTGTAACATAAGTAAGCACCTACCTATTATACCCACCTACTGCTAATGTCTATATAATTATTATAGTCTCCATTTTTGTTTAGATTATGTCATGTTTAATGTACGGAGGCTTGGTCCCACAGTCAAACCGACAACACGGTTTTTTGGGACTTTGGTTTAGTTGTAAGCAAAAAATGTCTGTAAAATAATAAATAAATAAAATAAAATGGTTCAAAATATTGAATTTCAGTGTTTTATACTTACCTATCTTCTGACTCAGCAAACGTTATTGTTAATGAGATGAGGGGGCAGGGGAGAGTGAGAGAAAAAATATAATTTAATTTATGCTTTGGTCCTTTTATCGGTCAAGCCATACATAGATTTTACATTACAGTTTATTGGTACAAAATAATATTGTCCAAAAAAGTTCACAACTGGCTATGAGGAGTAATTAATTTACAAGGTAAAATGATCAAATAAAAAAAATCTTTTCTCGTTTTATCAAAGACAGTGAGATATATTTTTCTATTTGCAGTGGAACAATGCAAATAGGTATCTCATTGTTGATCGTACACAGGTGCTTTTCCTTATTAGTTTTAGTATTTTTTGTATTTTTCCTTAGTATTATAGAAAAAAAAATTAACATAGTCAACCCGTAACCACCATTGCTACAAAGAACAAAAGTTGGGGAACCTATGCTATTTTTTTGTTGTATTAACCCCAAATTACTAATGTATTCGTACATTTCCTTTGTCTGTAATTTATTATACGAGTATAGGTAATGATTATTATAAGCCTAGATGTAATATTATTATATTATGTTCTTCAGTCAGTCACCAATAATTGCCATACCAGTAATACAATTTTTAGGGTTCCGTAACCAATGGTAAAATGGGAACCCTATTACTGGGACTTTGCTGTCTGTCCGTCCGTCTGTCTTGCACTGTATCTCATGAACCGTGATAGTTAGAAATTAGAAATTTTCACAGATGATGTATTTCTGTTAACAACAAATACTAAAAAAACAGAATGTAATAAATATTTAAGGGGGCTCCCATACAACAAACGTGATTTTTTCTTTTCAGTACGGAACTATTTGTGCGCGAGTCCGACTCGCACTTGGACGGTTTAAATATTAACACGCAATAAGAACCGTGAAAATTAAACTAATTGTAAGTATACTAAGAGCATAGTTTAAAGAGAAACTTTTAACTATAGGTAAAGATTGTTGTTGTGTCTATTATTAAGTCTTTATAAATGTTATTTCAATCAACGTGCACTTATTACAAATTAAATATTTATATAGAAGTTCTACAGGTCTAGTTAACTATGGCTTATCGAATGTGCGACTAAAGGCTTCGTAATGAGTAGGTACAACAAATGTACAGTAACGTCACGCGAACCAACGATTATAATACTTTTCACTCAAAACATGAGTTTCGTAATTGTTAGCATCGGGCCTTTAAAATGTGAAAGGAAGGAGTTTGGATTTTGTTGAAATGTTTAAGCCTCTACCACCCTTTACTGGCATTTACGTGCCTTTACTTGCGACATAGTCTTTGTTTATATTTTATGGGTTGCTAAGTAACTGGCAATATTGGTAGTTTGGAGTAGTTTGTATTCAATTGTATTTGTTTGTGTCATTGAGTTTCTATATTATATAGAGGGAGAGTGTCACCCGTTTTCACATACTTGTAGCAGTAAGTTAACAAAATATTTGCTGCCTAACTCGAAATAACCAGACAAATTTTATGAAATAGTTTCATTTAATAACCACGTTGTATACCAACATATATCGAAGGGTTGATACTTATTACATACTAGGTATTCTTTTTGTTTATACTACTATAAACAAAAAGAGTAAACCGGGACCCCATATCTACATATGGGGTCCCGGTTTACTTGAGCGATATACTTTGCTCAGTAATATAATATCATCATATTAGTTTCTTGTCGGATGATAAGGGATAATAAGTATCCGGTGGGTAACATGAATTATTTCATTATGATTACGTTTCGAATAAATTAAGTGGAAGCAACAACCTGAAATGTATGTAATTAATTTTGCCTTTGAGCGTGGAACTTATCTACCTTATATGAAGTAAGTGTGATGTGAAACCTTTGCATGGTAGGTATTGTAATATTGCTGATTATTGCTGAAATACTGGAAATTTGCGGAAACACAAAAATTTAATCAATTTTTTTTTTTATTAGCGTATAGCATAGCATTCCCCGACCCAACGCATTCCAAATGGCTTGAATACCATGAATTGAATACGAGTTAAATTGTCAAGGTTCTCGCAATACAAGGAAAGGAAGGAAGAAGTGATTCCTTTGTACTATAACTCAATCCTACTGTTCTTATCTCGCTCTTCCTTCTTGTGTGTACGTTAATAAATAAATAAATTAAATAAATAAATAAAGGGTATAGGTATAGGTACATTACAAAAAAAATGTTTAATCGTTGTAACATCAAAGGTTGTTACAATACCTTAGGGTTGGTTTGTGTTACGTTAGATTGTAGCAATAATAATAAAAGTTATCACTATACTTGGATATTACTGTGAGCAAAACTCATGAAAGTTTAAAAAATATATAAATAAGCATACTTAGTTTAACATTAACTACAAATATTTACGGATAGATGACGGTTTTACATAAAGTCGTACGGCCGTATCAAGTTGTACCGTATCATTAAGTCGTAAGTACAGTCGTATTTAGTGGTTCGGTATCTAGGTCCAATGCTACCAGTAGTTTGACGAACTCCCTAATGAAGAACTTTTAGAGGTCTTAAAACTATTCAGCATTTCTACACCTAATTTTACCACGCAAGTTATCCAAACTAGAACTTAATAAATTATTGTATAACTCAATCAACACGTCATTATTAAGTTTGTAACTTGTTAAACATAAATTGGCTTTTCTATGAAATTGTAATATTACGCACTTATCACAAAATCAAATCAAGTCAAGTTAGGACCTACTTATTTACAATATTATTATTGTAATTTGAAGAGTTATTATTAACTACAAATATTACAGAGTAATACAATACAAACTAGCCGGCCGACATTGATCGAAATTTGAAAATATTTTTTAAATTATAGCATTTTGCACTCTTTCTGTATTTGTTTACCTAAACTATAACTCTGCAAATTTTCATAATCTTCCATGTGGTTAATTTTGCGTAAAAAGTGGTACAAAGTGCATTTTTCGCATATTAATTATATACCTAATGATAATTACAGTATTTGCTTACTGTAAAAGTGTAAATGATGAAAACAGTGGCGTAGCAGCTGTAGCATCCACGTTATTATTGTAAGTTCGTAGCAAAAGCTCGTAGCAAAAGTATATAATATACAAGGACTCTTATTACGCTAGTATTATTCTAAGTAGTTTAATTTCGACGAAATGACAAATGGAATCAACAGGCGACGTTTTTGAAATGCCACTCTATTTCGGGCGTCCCGGGTAAGCCCTCGTACGGGATCACTGAGCAAACTTACGGGTTAGTTTTTAATAGATTTCTTTAGGCAGACAACTTCAAAGGCAAATATAACTACGAGTATAATTGCAATTTTTTTTTAAATCTCTGCGCGAAAGGGATTGTGCGGTACGCCCGGGCAGCCCTCCGCGCTATGATCGGTTGCGACTGTTGCAGCTGGACCATATATGCGGCTAGGGTGACACCCAGGTTTAATGTGTGTGTTGGATATTTTACCTAACTAATACCAATTCTTCAGGCAAAGATACGGCACTTCACACGTTGGTGGCTCTCCGTGGAGGCCATGATACGAGCTATCGAGAGCTGAGTGAGAGCTTCTTAGAGCGGGTTATGCTCGCGAATGAGGCGGCCAAGAGGGAGCTGAGTTCCGACGTGAACGGCGTAAGCACTGTAGACTACTATATAAACTATCGGGGCCTGAGGACGGCTGGTAACCGACCGTCCTTGAAGAAGCAAGCCAGAAAGGTTGCGTGCTATGGGGTCTCATCCCACACACGAGTCAGTCATCGACGCGGGATAAAACTCGCCCCCAAAGATGCGAGATTGCACCCGATCCAACCACTCGACAGCTGATAATTTTATTTTGTAAATATAAGCATTCTGCACTCCTTCTTTGTATAAACTATATTTATGCGACATTTCATACTCCTTCATCCTCGCAATTTTCGTAGTACTAAATTTTCGCTTCACGTATTTTATAGGTAGGTACTTAGATAAATAACAAAAGTTATTGACACTGGATTATTTTTCCTGAAACAGCTAGCTTATCAATTAAGACCCCACCAGACATTCCGTTTAACTTATGGTCTCCAGGCATACCAAGCTTTAATTTATCAGAGCTTAATATCTTTAGATGATTATACTTTATTTTTAATCCAGCCGTTTCATTAACAAATAAGTTAAATACGCGTAGGTTTATGTAAGTACAGGAGACTTTTAATTAAAAATGTAAAGGATGATTTAATTTAACGCTTTATGATCACTGGATTTCATTAAAATTACTATGATATGAGAGCATAATGTTTGTATTATAAATTGTAGGTTAAAATATTATTATGATCATTTTAAATTCACTTTCGTTTTGAAAGTGATACTGAAATATCACTGATTTCTATATTACTTACTGCTAGGAGGCCCTATCAAGATTTCACCTGCACTCGGTACACCTGCTGAGACACACCGACAAGGCTCTGGCAAGAATATTCAAAGTGCCCAGAAACAGAAATGGCTCATTAATTACTGGCTTACTAGGTATAGCTATTTATTATTTAGATTAGTTTTAATATGTACTGAAAGATTGTAATAGATGAATTTTTGTATTGGATTTTGTATTTGGGGTTTAGGTATGGCGAGAGCTGTCAATATCCGAAATAAATAGATTTTATTTTATATTCATTTAACGTCATTTAAAGACACATAATCACGCCTATGTCCCCAAATGGGCTGGAAAAAGGTATGCACCTTGCATAACACACCCACACCTTGCCAGTATTTTTTGGCCCCACGTAGGGGGCAAGAATATTACCGCTACCAGTCACTATAGCAAAACCTAACAACTCTGCAATTCAAACCAAAATTCCAACAGCCAGGACAGCTTCATAGAATCTCTGCAGTCGGAGCTTGTCGGAGCTTGTCGGACCGAACTTTATTTCAATAATAAATAATAATACTCATATATTCAACTAATTGCTTATTAATGCCGAACAATTTCGTCGGATAATTCATCAAGGAGACCATCTGGCGACAATGGAGCGGCTGACACATCGCGTGTTACTAGATTAATTATCTGGTCATTTGGTGACGGAAGATAACGCCTTTGTGTTTGTATATATGTGAAGATATGGCTAATGAGCTGAATATTTAGTATGACCAATTTATACACAAAATGATGTAGGTACAATTTAAGGACCGATAGTATGATCGGTGGGTATACTCGTAGTAGTGGAATCAGCTGGATAGGGCTGGTCAATAAGTCCGTGACTTTTTGTATTTCCCGCCTCTTTATTGAAATGAAAACTCTGCTCCTGTCAACAGGCAACTGTCAGTTGACTTCTGTCAAAATTTGAATAAGCTACGTCATTTCGTTTGTGTTTGACAGTTGTTGATAGCAGACTACCGCGCTTTTTGAGAAGAAAATGGAAAAAAGTGAATTTCGTGTGGTTATTAAGCATTATTTTTGCGGAAGAAAACCATCACTCAAACCAAGGCTAAGCTTGATAAATATTATGGAGACACTGCACCATCCATAAAGAAGTGGTTTACTGAATTTAGATGTGGCCGTACAAGCACGGAAGATGCGGAACGTTCTGGACGCCCAGTTGAGGTCTCTACATCCAAAACCATTGAAAAAATCCACGATATGGTTTTAGCCGATCAGAGATTGAAAGTGAAAGAGATTGTGGAAGCCATAGGCATCTCACATGGCTCAGTGGTTTTAATTTTGAATGAACACTTGGGTATGAGAAAGCTTTCCGCAAGATGGGTGCCGCGTTTGCTCACAATCGATCACAAACGCAACCGTGTAACAATTTCGCAGGAATGTTTGGCGTTGTTCAACCGCAATATGGAAGAGTTTTTGCGCCGATTCGTAACCGTGGACGAAACATGGATCCGCCACAACACACCGGAGACTAAAAAGCAGTCAAAGCAGTGGGTTTATCGGGTTGAATTGGCGCCAAAGAAGGCAAAGGTGGGTTTGTTAGCCAATAAAGTCATGGCGACCGTTTTTTGGGATGCACGTGGTATAAACCACATTGACTACCTTCAAAAGGGAAAAACATTCAATGGTGAATTTTATATCAACTTATTGGGTCGATTCAATGAGGAATTGAAAAAAAAACGACCGCATTTGGCCAAGAAAAAAGTTCTTTTCCATCAGGGCAATGCAAGGGTGCACCCATGTGCAGTTTCCATGGCAAAAATCCATGAATTGGGCTACGAATAGCATCGTCACCCACCCTATTCTCCATATTTAGCCCCGAGTGACTATTTCTTGTTCCCAAACCTAAAGAAATGGCTTGGCGGAAAGAGATTTGACTCTAACGACGAAATCATCTCACAAACAAATGCCTATTTAGATGACCTCGACAAATCTACTTTTTCGGAAGGGATAAAAATATTGGAGAAACGGTGGACAAAGTGTATAGAACTCAAAGGAGACTACGTTGAAAAATAAAGTTACTTTTTATCTAAAAACCTATATTTCATTCAAAAAGTTTCGGACTTATTGACCCGCCTCGTATTATGATAGTAAATATTTCAGTGTAATTTTATAAATTACATAATAAATCAAATATCTACCGATGTATATGTATGTACATATATACATGATAATAAAATAAATAAGTTGTTATAATGTATGTATGTTGTGGTCTATTGAATGTTAGAATTAGTAGAAATAAAATTTAATGATAAGGTAATGTAAAAGGAAAACGTAATATAAACAGGGAGCTTCATCTGCCAAAAAACTGAAGTAATTAATTCAAATAAGTGTATTTAAACGTGAATAAGTTTTATTTATTTTACCTTCGGACGGCTGTCTCGGCTAACTTTGTAACTCAAAACAACCTAGATTTTATATAATTATGTATTACCTAATATATAGTACCCACACAATTATTATTTTAATATTGCATCTAAGCAAAAAACATAGTTTGAATCCCCATAGCGATAGCGATAACATAGCACGGTGATCTACTTTTAACATAGACCAACGCGGTCGTCGTATACGCTGTCGCCGTATACTTTTAAGCTCTTGCTTACATCTTAGTAAATAAAAATGAATTGATGTATAATAACACTTTCGTGTATGTCTGTTCAGTAGTGGTAAAATAACACTGGTTCGAATCCGGAAACCAAAAACAGTAATTCCTCATTCATACCAGTGGTTCGAATGCGGAAGTCTAAAAAAAGACTGGGTCTTTCACCCCATGGGGTGAACCGCCCACTTCAAAAAACGTCCACCGCGATTCATACCAATGGTTCGAACTTTATTGGTATGAACCTGGAAACACTGTGTGTTGGTACATTTTTTATACCTAATTAACATAAAATTAGTGATGGCAATACGAAAAATAATAGAACACAAAACAGGTAGGTATTAATTACTTCATCTGTGTCGAAATTTCTGTTACACTCTTAATCTTTGAAGACATTGAATGAATTTTCTTTCGGCTTTCAAATATAGGTTAAGCTTCATTTCATCAAAATCGAATGGCCGGCAAAAACTTATCGTGATTTTCCTAAGCTATTTCACGCTGGTGGAGCTGGCTTGTAGTAGTTCAATGTTTTTTATAGATGACACGGTATTTAAAACAAGAAGATGTATCATGTACGTCACTTATGTATCACTAGTATCACAGAATAGGCAATAGTGCTACGTACGTACTAGGACAAGGTAATGTACGGCGTGGGGTCCCGCCGAACTTCGTAACGCATTTTATTTTTCATAAGAACTGTCGTGACGTAGGGAAATAGGGAATATTAAAAAATAGGGGTTGGTGATAGAACATTTAGGGTTGTATGTATTTTTAATGCCACATTATTAAAAAAAATTACCAAAATAAAATTTAGGGGTGGACAACCCATATCACTTAGGGGTATAAAAAATAGACAGTATTCTATTCTCAGACCTACTGAATATGCGTATAAAATTTCAACCAAATTTGTAACCAACACTGTGACACGAGAATTTTATAATTATATAAGATAGATTTATCGTGCTTTTTATGTAGGTACCGTTTCTGATAAACTGTTAAATTCTCTGATTCGTATTTAACACAAGAAAGATGAAATATAATTACACTTAATTAAATTTCATTTAAACAAAGGTCTAAACCACATTTCACTACGAAATTATGGTTTGCCTGTTCCATCACATTTGAGGTAGTCTCTCCTTTGTTCTTAAATACGTTTTCCTCGGAATCTTATTAAAATTTTAATTAATGCTTCCTATAAATTACAAACAATTATTGCTGTAGGCTAATGAAAAATTACTTTTGTTTATTGTTTACGAAATATAAATAAGGTTTATAGGATGATACGAGTAGTATCAGAAATGTCCAGTTGGTTATGCTCATCTATTGAAGGCATTGGACTGTTCCAATGCCTTCCACAAATCGTTAATCTGTATTTACAAAATTTTAATAGGGAAGTACCTATGTGGGGGTAATCTTTGAAACGTGTTATTTTGGCCTGCAACTTAATAACCTGTTGACTAATGTGTTTCTGATAGATTTGGTAAAAGAGAAAAAATATTCCACTAGAGCAGAACCAGGGATGTTACGCTAGTGAATTATAAAGGTACCTAAACCTTTCTCATTAAATGTTATAGGTACCTTTTTTTTAATCCGCGGCTTAACCTACGTCCATTGTCGAGCGCATAACTAAAGAGTTAAAATTGCGTAAGTATTTATTCAGCATAGTAGTCCATTGAAATGTTACATTTGGGTGTGCAAAAGTCAGAGGACGCTGTTTTATTTTCTAGATATCATGGGGGGAGTAGTGTAAAACTAAATCCAAGTTTGTGGGGTCCCAACCCTTATGGGTTTTCCGCCATCTTGAAAAAAGGTTGCAAATAGTTATCGCGCTCTATCGGGCAAACTATGCATCGCACAAAAAAACTGCGACCACATTTTTGTCGCAAATTAAATTCTCTACAACTTTTTGTCGTAGAATTAAACATTACAAAGTTATTAACAAAAACATGTGAAAATTTGAGAACGAATTTCCTTTAAGGGGTTATATTTTTTTTCCTGATCATTTTACAGTAAATTTCACCAGAGCATGTTTGTAAATGAGTATTCGAGGAATAATTTCCAATATTAACATTTCGATATTTATTTATTTATAATAGTTTTACAGCGCTCCGAAATTAACAGTATTCTCCAATACTCGTAAGTATTTACATAAAAATGAATGATCACACAGTTTTCTCTCATGTTTTCATAATTGAAATAAAAATACATTGTAATTATTGATGTTGCACTGTTGTTAATAACTATTTATGGACTCTTTTACCCCACGACGACACTTTTGAAATGATTGATTTTCTCTTTCACAATAATTTCTAATCCGAGTAAACATTTCCTAGAATTCTAAATACATACATACATAGATAAAATCACGCCTCTTTCCCAGTGGGGTAGGCAGAGACTACGGATTACTGTATGTGGAGGCTTTTAATTGGCATATATCTGACCACATTTGGAAATACTTTGTAAAATTAGCCGTAAGCTCCCCAAAGAAAATAAAATAAAAATAAAATAAAATAAAATTTCCGCCAAATACTCGTACCTATACGAGTATTTGTTTTGTAATGAAAAAGTAGCTGGCACGTAAGATTTTGTTGCCTTTCATCAACATTTCATCGCAAGGCAACGGGTTTCAATTTTATTTTTTCAAAATTACAATATTGCTGCTACTTTTTATTAAATTAATTCGGTCATTTTGGACATGACCCATTATGTGTGCCCGGTGACGGCAATAGGCTTGCCCCCTATTACGTGGGACTAAAAATACTGGCAAATTATGGGTGTGAAATGCACCTCTGCCTACCCCTTCGAGTATATAGGCGTGATATGTGTGTGTGTGTGTGTGTGTAATCAAAAAGTACGTAAATTATGAAAAGACAGGCGTTGCAGAACATTTTCATCTCCAGTCTGTTCCTAACACTCAAGTAATTTTAATGTGGTGAGTGAATGTTGGGTTTTTAAAAGTTTTAATATTTAAATAATATCACATTTAAAGTTGCCCCCGGTTATTGGAGTGAATCACTTACTTTTAAATTTACATTCAAGCCGCGCAATACCGACATTAACGACCGTTTTTATAGATCCCCCTGTTTTAATTAAGAATATTTAATTTTAATATTTTGTTACTTTTTCGTGTTAATAACGTCTGGGTAGCGAAGCTTCTACAAGTAAGATATTAAGTGTGTTTTATTTATGATTAAAGTAAGAAATTTGGATGTCTCTAAAAGTCAAATCAGCTCAAATCTATATTTTATACTAATACTAGCGGACCCGATAGAAGTTGTCCTGCAAAAACAAAAAGAACCAAAATTGTGAATCTAAACCATTCTCGAATCCCCTTGAACACACACAAAAAATTTCATCAACATCGGTCCAGCCGTGTAGGAGGAGTTCAGTGATATACACACGTACAGTAGAATTATATATATTAAGATTACAAGGAGGAAAGATTTGATTGTTTGTTTATTTGTATGCATTGAATAGGCTCCATAACTACTAAATCAATTTTGAAAATTCTTTTATTTGACATGTAGCTATATTATCCCTGAGTAACATAGGCTACTTTTAATCTGGTTAAGGTGTTCCCATGGGATTTGGAAACAAGAAAACTATGTCACGCGGTTGGAGCCACGGTAACCAGCGAACTAAAAATGTTAAAATGCCTTACTTAAAGGTATCTACACTAGTAGTTCTGCGAACAGTAGACCACGCGTTATTTTCGTTCTTCCCCAGTTTCCCCCCATTTCTCCCCCATTTTCCCCCCAACCGAACAACAAAGAACACTTGTGCCAAATTTCATGAAAATCGGCTGAAAAATGCGGCCTACAGACCGGAACTGTCACACATACATACAGACAAACAACGCCAAATCGGCCAGTCCTCGAGTTGAAACTGAGACGCTGCGCTCACTCGGGCAATAATATCTTTATTATTATACTGGCTGATGCCCACGGTTACGCTTGCCAGGAACAGTTTTCTAATTTTCGATACCAATCACAGACACATTAATGTAATAGTAAATGGTGTTTCCTTAAATTTACAATATTGATCCACCTTTTTTTTCTTAGAAATGGAGAAGACTCCTGAATAATAACAAACACAACAAAAAAATAATTAGCAGAATATAATAATTGGTTTAGTCGTTCGAGCGTGATGCCGTGAACAAAGGAAATAGTCATCACAAAAAAACAAGTGAACTGGTTTTGATATCACGACTTGGTAACGAAATAGATTAACACCCGTATTAGCAAACGGCACTATGAGGCGCGCGAACGCTATGCGCTGAAAAATCAATAAGTTTTGACAGCGCACAGCGTTCGCGCGCTGTGAATACGGATGTTAGACCCTGTGTAGATAGTTATAGGTATCCCGATACCTAATTAGGTTCGCCTAGGAATCTAAAACTATTCAAATGGGGTATATCACCATCTCCAGGGCACAAGTTTCTGCCAGTTGCACGGTGTGTACCTGCTGTAATGTTGTAATTTTTGTAGTGGCATTATTCCATTTTAGTTGGTTGAAATTTGCATAATAAAGCGGCAACACTGGCTTTCTCCTGATTGAACGCTGGACCACGTGACTTGTGTGACAGCCATTTTATACAAGCGAGCTACGCCCGCATCATATATTTATATTACAATTTAATTTATTGTAATTTATTTCGAAGTTTGGTAAGTTTTAGATAAAATGTTGTTGTGGTGGCGCGGGTTGGCGTATGTACTGTATAATTTGACAGTGGATTCTCGTTCCTTACAGGTTTGAGTTTGAACGCACACGTGTTGCGTCTGGAGTTGTCTTACTAAATTTAACTGGAATCTTTGCCTGATCTGGCCAGGATTGGCTAGAGACCGACTTACACGATACGCATGCATGCTTTGCATGTGTTAGCCAGATTTAATCGGGTGAAGCTTGGATATTCGCCTCCGAAAGGTATGTACACATAATATGTACGACGTGGTAGGCGCTTAGATAATAACAGTGGCCATAATGCATGGAATAAGTCTTTAACTCCTGTTACAGAAGGCTTACGGTACTACCATACTACCTGGGTGAGAACCCAGCTTCCTTCTGTCTGGAGTGGGCAGAGACCGGAACAGAGACGGTGTCTACCGGCTTGCAGGAGTGGCGTATTTCACCGGGAAGGTATCCTATAAAATCCCTTAACCTATAACCCTTAATTACCACAGTATCTTCATAAAGATACTCTATCGTTACCGACCAAGCGCACCAACCATATACCATGTATTACTGAATAACATAGCACCTAGAATAGACCTAAATTGTATCCTAGGCTAAAAGTACATTAAATCCTTGCCGAGGGGAACCCTCAGTTCCCCTATATTATCTAAAAGGTTCTTGCAATAAAAATATAGTGGCTTAAATGAATACTTTATTTCTATCCTTTGACATCATAACATCCAAAATAATAAACATGGCGCTCGAACTGGTTTGTTGGTCTGTGCGAATATTTTTCCTCTCAATAATCATTGCTTACTGAAAGGTTGGTCGGTAACGATACAAATACATAGTATTTATTAGTGTTATTTTGTTTTTGAAATAGATGTACTACACAAATACACACTCCTAGGTGAGTTGTTACAATGCTAGACATAAGCTTACACTAACTAACCTACAAGTTAAAAAAAAAAACAACTTTCCTTTGGTGACATTCATACTTTTTTGTTTTACATAGTATTATTATTGGTACTTATTATTGTTGGTTGTTAGTATTGGTACCTACCTATCTGAATACAAATTTCTTTATATTGTTTTCACTACATATCCAAATTAAGACTTGACTTTTTGTCAATTGTAATTTAACAATTAAATCTAAGTTTTCATTGAAAACGTACCAATACAATTACACAACCATAGATGTGTGTCACCATGACCAAACATTGAACCTATTTTTATTTTTTAAATACTATTACTATGTACTATCTTTATTTTTTGTTTGTTCTATTGAAAGGTGTACCATATACAGGTCTCATTTGACAATTTAAAAATGTTCTATTTACAAGACATTAATTATACCCTACTTATCTTTTTATCATTGTAACAATGTGTTTTTTTTTGTGTGTATTTTGATAACTGTGTATTATCATAACTTTTTATTAACTTGTGTACAAAATAGAAGGGGTCTTAGAGATACCCATGGTGAATTATTGTGTGTTGGTCGGTCACGCTAGGTATTTGAACCTATAATTTACTTTACTTACTTTACTTTACCTACGTTAGTTTTGTACTACTGAAGGATGGAGGATATAAATAAGGGTGACCCCACATTATCAACCATAAATAAGGGTGACAACACAACGTCAACCATAAATAAAGGTGAGTTCACACTTACAGGTGCCGAGACAACTACACATCCAGTGATTACTTGCGATGGATATTCAAATGTACATTCGTTAGTGTTGAAGTTTAATGGCAAGGGTTGTGTCATCGAATTTATTGAGCGTATACAGGAGCTTTGTTTGTCGCGGGGTATATCAGACCAAAAGTTGTTGGCATCTGCTGCTGAATTATTTACAGAGGAGGCATTGTTCTGGTACCGAGGCATCAAGACGGAAGTCGCGTCCTGGGCTCAGCTAAAGAGTTTTATGCTCGACGAATACCTACCCTTCGACTTTGACCATCTATTTTTACAGGAAATCCGTTCTCGAAGTCAAGGACCCGATGAAAACATCGTTACTTATTTAAGCATAATGCAGAATTATTTTTCGAGACTACGGTCTCCTATTACCGAAGCTGAGAAGTTAACTACAGTTATACTTATAATATTAGGCCTTTCTATTCCACAAAGCTGGCACTGCAGCAAGTCAGTACTTGGTCTGAGCTAAAGAAATATTGTCGTCTACTTGAACATGCAAAGTATAGGGCCGGTATGTTTATCGAACCACCGCGGCCACACGACAAAATGCTCGCACGCGACTTGGCTTACAAACCTAATAAGTCTGTAACAGGTGCGGCGGTAAATAATACATTAATTAAGTTTTGCGTTCGTTGTCGTATTAACGGACATTCGCTTGGGGAATGTAAAGCGCCCAAGATATTAATTTGTTATAGGTGTGGGGAACGAGACTTCACTGCCTTAACTTGCCCTAAGTGTTCAACGAACACAAACACTTACAAACCTAATAAGTCTGCAACATGTGCGGCGGTAAGAAATACATTAATTAAGTTTTGCGTTCGTTGTCGTATTAACGGACATTCGCTTGGGGAATGTAAAGCGCCCAAGATATTAATTTGTTATAGGTGTGGGGAACGAGACTTCACTGCCTTAACTTGCCCTAAGTGTTCAACGAACACAAACACTTACAAACCTAATAAGTCTGCAACATGTGCGGCGGTAAGAAATACATTAATTAAGTTTTGCGTTCGTTGTCGTATTAACGGACATTCGCTTGGGGAATGTAAAGCGCCCAAGATATTAATTTGTTATAGGTGTGGGGAACGAGACTTCACTGCCTTAACTTGCCCTAAGTGTTCAACGAACACAAACACTTACAAACCTAATAAGTCTGCAACATGTGCGGTGGTAAGAAATACATTAATTAAGTTTTGCGTTCGCTGTCGTATTAACGGACATTCGCTTGGGGAATGTAAAGCGCCCAAGATATTAATTTGTTATAGGTGTGGGGAACGAGACTTCACTGCCTTAACTTGCCCTAAGTGTTCAACGAACACAAACACTTACAAACCTAATAAGTCTGCAACATGTGCGGTGGTAAGAAATACATTAATTAAGTTTTGCGTTCGTTGTCGTATTAACGGACATTCGCTAGAGGAATGTACGGCCTCCAAGATAGTGATTTGTTATAGATGTGGTGAAAGGGACGTCACTTGCCCCAAGTGTTCAACGAAGCAACAACTACCGAGGAATACTAATTCAAAAAAATGTGTAGGCGTGAACCGGGGAAATCGTTCCACAGTTTCCAGTAGAACGTTTACCAATAGTACAATTTTTTTTTTAATAATAAGAATAAGATTGCCCACAGAAGGCATAACACATCTCGCGGGCTCCCTATGAAGGACAAGCCCTTGGTTCACGTGATTGGCGGTTCTGATAATCGTCCCTTTTTACCCGTAACCATAAATAAAGCTAATTACGAAGGCCTGTTAGATTCAGGCTCTGAAATCTCAATTATTAATAATGTTATTTTAAGTGAACTCGCTAACATTGGGGTTCATGTATCTTATGATTTGGATATAATTACTACTGCTAATGGTTCGTCTTCCCCCGTCACCGGTTATGTACTTTTACCGGTCACGGTGGGAGACAACACCAAGGTTGTAAAGTTTTACGTTATACCAGGAGTTACTACGGCCCTACTACTGGGTATTAACTTCTGGAGAGCTTTCAATATTGCCCCTGAAATTGTATCAATGTGCAATGGGACCACTTCGGACACCAAAGTTTGATCATTTTTCAGAGGAGCGACAGCCGCGCGATTTTGATTCTCTCTCCGAGCATCAAAGAAAGCAGGCGGAGCACATCGTGAGACAGTTAACTTCGGTGTTTCCTCTCGTTTTTTTTTTTTTGGCCAATTACTATCTAGGGTCGTATAGTTTTCGTATTAAGTTGGTTCGTGTGAATTAGTTCGTAGGCCTCGATGCGTGGCTCCTTATAGGGACCATGATGCCAAGGACAAATCATACTAGTTGTTTTCTTCGTCTTTACTTATCTGCCTAGGATTTTCCTATTCCTAATTTTTTTTACAGTGTTTAGTGCTGTATTGTTGTTGTTTTCTCTTTGTTTTAGGTCCTTAATTTAAGTACTGACGGGGGCGTCGGATCGAATTCCCTACGTGAATTCTTTCGTGGTTGGAGGGGGTGTTGTAATGTTGTAATTTTTGTAGTGGCATTATTCCATTTTAGTTGGTTGAAATTTGCATAATAAAGCGGCAACACTGGCTTTCTCCTGATTGGACGCTGGACCACGTGACTTGTGTGACAGCCATTTTATACAAGCGAGCTACGCCCGCATCACATATTTATATAACAATTTAATTTATTGTAATTTATTTCGAAGTTTGGTAAGTTTTAGATAAAATGTTGTTGTGGTGGCGCGGGTTAGCGTATGTACTGTATAATTTGACAGTGGATTCTCGTTCCTTACAGGTTTGAGTTTGAACGCACACGTGTTGCGTCTGGAGTTGTCTTACTAAATTTAACAGGAATCTTTGCCTGATCTGGCCAGGATTGACTAGAGACCGACTTACACGATACGCATGCATGCTTTGCATGTGTTAGCCGGATTTAATCGGGTGAAGCTTGGATATTCGCCTCCGAAAGGTATGTACACATAATATGTACGACGTGGTAGGCGCTTAGATAATAACAGTGGCCATAATGCATGGAATAAATCTTTAACTCCTGTTACAGGAGGCTTACGGTACTACCATACTACCTGGGTGAGAACCCAGCTTCCTTCTGCCTGGAGTGGGCAGAGACCGGAACAGAGACGGTGTCTGCCGGCTTGCAGGAGTGGCGTATTTCACCGGGAAAGTATCCTATAAAATCCCTTAACCTATAACCCTTAATTACCACAGTATCTTCATAAAGATACTCTATCGTTACCGACCAAGCGCACCAACCATATACCCTGTATTACTGAATAACATAGCACCTAGAATAGACCTAAATTGTATCCTAGGCTAAAAGTACATTAAATCCTTGCCGAGGGGAACCCTCAGTTCCCCTATATTATCTAAAAGGTTCTAGCAATAAAAATATAGTGGCTTAAATGAATACTTTATTTCTATCCTTTGACATCATAACATCCAAAATAATAAACATTACACTGCTGACAGACTAATGAAGCTCCGACAGAAATACCCAGTGCCCCTAAACGACCATAGCCTCGCCCTCTATTGCAATGGGACCAGTATCTAAAAATAAATGTAGATTTACCAGCCTTTACCAGCCCTTTGGGACAACGATGTGATTTTATGCGTGTGTCAGACAGAAAGACAGAGGTGTTTATATGCCCACATGTCCCATAGATGTTAGTACCCCTTAGCACCCAGTCTGTAGTTAGACGAATATGAAATAGGCACTACGTGACCGATGTCCGTGCTATACAAATATTGAGAATGTGATATACACGTAACTCTTTATCCAGAGTTTGATTAATAACTCAGTGACAATAACTAAGTGAAACTGCCTGTTCTATAGCGTGAAATAATAGTGATGCCTTATCAATATATGATTGAATAACATTCAATCGTTAATTGAACAAAATGAATATATGTAACTTAACTTAAACTTTATTCATTATTGAAGTTTTAGTACAAACTATGTGTTTTATACTAAAAGCTTTTTAATACATGTCTACGGTAACTGATAATGTTAATATCTTCTACGCCATTTATAGCTAATATTATTACGTCTACGTCCTCTGTATAAAGTTTTAAAATACTCTAGGTACTTTAATTTAGAAGGTTAATTAATATAAGGAAATATTTTGGACATCAGAACGCAAATCGAAATGCAGGTATCGTCAAAATACCCGCCACGAGGTATGAGAACCTGTACGAATCGTTTGAAGACCCGCGTATTCCTGTAAAAGAGTTCTATTTGAACACTGATTTCCTAAGTTGCAGTACCGAAGATGTGTATACTGAAATACGGTCAAAAACCTTACACAAACTTTCCGAAAAATCTTCAAATCTCAAAACACTTAAATAAAAAAAAATGCAGGTGGTACAAAATTTAATACCTATTTCTGGGGGATTCCCGGGGATCGAGCCCGAGACTTCAGGGGTTGCAGTGTGAAAAAGGTCGTATATTAAACCGACAACGAGGCAGTAATAATGCATAAAAGTCCTTTGTGAACCCCTTTAGGGAAAATAACGCCATTTTTATATAGTTACGTGTGTTTACATCTACTTTGATTGTATAAAAGTTTCCGTTTGTCGAAACAAATTTGTACAAGTTGGCAACATTTTGTGAAAGTTGACGGAAAAAGGAAATTACTGAATAAATTCAATTGGCTCCACGGCACTGGCCACGCGGCATATTGGCACTTGATCGACGGTTCGCGTGACATCTTGTACCGATCTTTTCAAAATTGTTACCAACTTTATTATTTAATAAAGAAAACGCACCGCGCTTACTAATGTGTATTACTTTAGTACAATTTATATTAATTTATTTAAGTATATTTTTTGGTTAAGCATTTTCTTGGCACGAGACGTTCACTATGATCTAAGAGTCCAAGTCAATCTAACCTACAACTGGTGCACAGACGAGGTACTGGCAACAATAAAAACTTTCGGTTAGACTCACTTACGACCGATTTCAATATTTAACCCCAATCTATATTTTGTTATCCGGGATTGATAATTTCTTCAATTCCTTCAATTCAAACAATTCCTATAATTGTTTGAATTTATCAATTCCGGATTCTTACCAAATTATGTATATATCGAGATTGAATATTGAAATCGGCCTCAACACAATACATAATCACTTCTTTATCAGGTACTCGTAGAATAGTGTTTATTACGCCCAATTTTCGCTAGTTATTTAATTGGTCCAACGTAATAGAGGGTGAGCCTCTTGCCCTTTCTGGCCCTTTCCTGTAGGTAAGTATTCTTGACAGAGCCTCGTCCGTGAACTGCGGCATCCACACTGAATAATTTTTGAAGGATGCTGCAGATGTTGATAGGAGCCCTTAACATTCTTCAAAAATTAAACTCTTAATAAGTTCTAATAACGAGGATTAATTTATACTTAAAGCTACCTAACATTTTTATGTACCGACATTGTGATAACCCTACATTAAGTAGGTACTTACAGCAACAACCTTGTTTTATTTAAGTGTATTCTATGAAAGCAACAGGTAAGCTCCACGGCAACGCACATTGGCACTTGAACACAAGTTTTTTTAACTTGAGAAGGGGTCTTTTTAATTGCTTTCAGGTATGGATACATTAGAAGCGTAGATATACGAATATTAAAACTTGAGTTTTGATTACCTCGGTGGCACAATGGTACTATGTACGGACTGCCACACTCGAGGTCTCGGGTTCGATTCCCGGGTCTGGTGGATAATGTATAATTCTCTTTAGAATTTTATCTAGATAATTATCCCAGAGTCTGGAACTTGTGCCCGGTAAATGGCAATAGGCTCGCCCCCTATTACATGGGACCTAACATAGCTGGCGAGATGTGGGTGTGTTTGCACACCTCTGCCTACCCCTTCGGGGAAAAAGGCGTGATGCTATGTATGTATGTATGTATGAGTTTTGATTAAATTTATCATGCGAAAATTCAAATATTTCAGGTTTTCGTAATCCATATTAGTAGGTAACAAATTTACCCATCAAAAACCAATAACAACTCTGTTGGTTTTTGGAAGATGGTTAAGTATCATGATTGTTTAGATTATTCCCGTTTGCCCCACCAGGCTTTGTCACACCAGTGGGACGAACGGGAATTCTACAAATTGCCGTTGGCCCCACCATCAATTTCAGTGGGACGAACGGGAAGGATATTTTATACGATTCCCGTTGGTCCCACTAATTTAAAAATTGGTTTTTGTGGTACAAACATTAATGTACGAGTATCATCATTTGAAACTAAAATTAATGTCTAGTGATAAGTAAAATAAAAAACATCAAATAAATAATCTTTAATATTTAATACATATCTGTATTAAAATTTCACGTATATAATAGATTAAAAGTAGAAAAAAGTCATTAAAATCACAGACCAATGACTCTTCTTTATTTAATAACCTTAATTATAATAAAAAACATTGTTGCCAAGTTAACAAACAATAATGTTTTTTTATACTTAAAAATATACAATTATAAAGCTCGGATATGTATACACATATCCGTGCAAAAACCGTATCACTAACCGTTTGGGAGGAAACCCGAGGACGGACGGACGGACGGACATGACGAAACTATAAGGTTTCCGTGACTTTTACTACGGAACCCTAAAAATCAACTGCCGTTCGTGTGTCACTAAATCTCGGGAACGACTGGACCGAATTGATTAATTTTGGTCTTGAAATATTCGTATTTAGGGAAGGATTAAAAGGTTAAAATTACGTACGGATTACAGATAGGTAACATACCTCCCATTAGGCATAATAATAATAGGTATAGCTGTTATAGATTATGCTTAAAATATTTTTAAATTACCTGGCTACAATTATCTTTTTAAGCCGTCGTCGTTCAAGCCGCAAGCAAGAGGATGTTTTCTTTTAATTTGCCTGTAAAAAGCTCTACCCTCTTCCATGTAATTACTTATTGCTTCATCATCGTCTCATCTTATACTTAATAGAATATATTATTATACTTTTGCATTTTAAGATGAGTCCGAGACGCCCAGGACTTTAATTGGCTGTGCCACAGGCTGCTGGCACGTAAGATTTTGTTGCGTTTTATCAACATTTCATCGCAAGGCAACGGGTTTCAAATTTAGTTTTCAAAATATAATATAGCTGCTTATTTTATTAAGCCAAAGTGGGTTATGCCCAAAAGGGCATAACCCACTTTCTAGCGACGGCAATAGGCTTGCCCCCTATTACATAATAATAATAAATAATAAATCTTTATTTTCGTTTCTTACTTGCTAATTACATAACAGTGGTAGAGACACTCCCGGTAAGTAATAATAAATTGTGTTGGGAGGCCTCGCTCTTCAAATTTTACGATAATTTATAGTAACAGGTAAGTAAACATCCTAGCTAATTATATATCTTATTAAAGAATGAGATGTGTTTGTGTGAGTGTGCATATATGTCTGTTTGTGTATGTATGTGTGTATGTGTGTGTGTGCGTGAAGGAGCTGCTGTTTGTAAAGGAAGATATAGCTTTTTCAGCAGATTATTCTACATTTTTATAATACCTAAGTACTATGATTAAATCTACGATGTGACATATAAAAATTCTTCCGTATTTATATAGTTTAAGCTTTTAAGCCGACGCAAATGATATTTTGCAGTCGTGATGAGCCATAGGGTAAATTTTCAGAATTTTGTTTGTTTATTGTACAGATAGGCTGATTTCCATTTTAATTGTCTAGTTGCAAACGAAGTAGCAACAGTACGGGTAGGAACTACATTATGGATGTCCCTTTTATTTAGCAGATTGGGATTAAACTGTACGCTATCATGAATCTTTAACACTGCGAGTAGGATTTAAAGCTGTTTAACTGTAAGTACATCACATAGCTGATACAGTTCATTAGTTGGGAATCTGTATGGTTTAAAAAACATGATTACGTGGGACTAAAAATACTGGTAATTGTGGGTGTGTAATGCGCGTCTGCCTACCCCTTCGGGGATATAGGTGCGATATGTATGTGTACATTTTAAGAATGTAATATCTTTAAATAAAACAATTTTTTATACATTTTATATTATAAACCAATCATTGTGCTAAACTTTTCTCAAATTTTTCTCATTATAAATCACAAAAACGACTGTCAGACTGAACTTGTACCCCTATTCCCCTTATCGTGAAATATTAAAATTTAGACATTAAATTTAGATATTAAACACTTTCAGCTAGTTTTTAGAGCACCATTAGAGATTGTAATTAATATTTTGGTATATTCCACACTGTACACATGGGTGATATCACCTGGGCGCACAGATTCCACATTTTCGTGGAATCTCTTCACCTGGGTGCCATAGAGTGGTTAGGCGAGTCAGTAAATAAGACAAATGGAAAAATAAAAGCCTTTTTATTCAATTGTGTACCAGCCTCCACCAAGTGCCATTAATCAATTGTATAAACAGTCAAAATTGGTATTACTAGTGGTCGCCCTATGGTCAACAGTAGACATAGACGCTTCGCTGGCTCGGTCAAAAATTATTTCGTAGTTAATTTCGGAATTAAAATAAAATTGTTTCATTGCAAGTGTTTAATCTTTTTTATTGTTGAAAAAAGGGAAAGTAGACAGTGGTTTTCTAAACACTTAAGATGTTATAAGGCACAACGGTTGAAGAAGCAGTTTCAGCTTTATTTTTGCTTTATATTTCAAGAACAACTAAGTACATACAGTGCGTATTGAACGAGGGATCAATCACAAAAGTTCATGTCACTCAGCCTCCGTCGGATAAACAATATCAGTCTACCAAAGTTCGATGTAGAGTTTTCAGGTCTGACCAAAGAGTTCATGTAGTGAGAAAATATCAGAAAAAGTGAGTTAAATATCCAGTGCAACATAAATTTTATGTGCTGTATTCTTTCATATATAAAATAATATAAAAATAGCTATAATAGATAGATATAACAATATAAAACTAGCCACTTCAGAGATTTGTCGGCAACAATAATTGAAATTTCATTATGCATTTAGTGAAAAGCTAGAAAAGATTGATTTCTTAGGTCTATTACCAAGGTTTCGTTATAGGTATAGGTATACTATCAACATATCCTTCCAGAAAGCTCGTAAAATCCGAGCCCAGAGTGCTGCGCTTAAAACTAGCCCCACTGAAATATGTACGTTGAATTCCCAACGCCAGAAGAATATCGGCCAACAAATGTGAAAATACCTCGGACCATTCTTGACTTCTATGACTTTATTTATTATCTCTAAATCCCATTTTACGGTTGAATTCGTTTCTAGTATCTATTTCATCGGTTTAAGTAGGTATCTGTAAAAGTGTTTATTTTACATAAACCTACTTAAGTACTACAAAACATACTTATACTATTATACCAATACCTCGGTAGTTTAATATATTTCAGATTAGGCTTTAGAAATATTCTTCAAAGTTACGCGGTATAATAAATTATATACCTTTTTCTTTATTTCATGGCCCAGGGCCGCGGCCGCCCCAGCCTATTAAGTCTAGATCATTTATCAATATTATAATAAGCAACCAACAAGAAACTTTGGAGATCGGAGAGCGAAAGTAATATTCAAACTCATAAACTCTTAAGAAACAAAAACGCATGTTCATCATCGGGATAGTTTGGTATAATGTTCGCTTCTCTTACTTGAAACTACTGGTCTCCGAGGAGCTACGAATTATCCGACAAATGTGCCAAGTGCTAAAGCGTTTTACGACCGAAACGACGCACTGAATCGGATTTGGATCACGTCCTCGAGCAGAGACAGTTTGACATGATGTCGTCGACTTGCATAAATTTGCAAGATTAAGTAGGTCTTCTAGCATCAGTACTCACCTTGGATGCGTTCAAAACTTATTTACATAAATGTATTCCCTTTCTGGCAACGGATGTTTCCAACTATGAATATTTAGGTAGGTAAGTGCACCCTTGACGAGAGTACCTACATGATAGTTTTCTTTACTAGTATACTAGCTGATACCTACGGTTCTACTTGAGAGGTATGGTTTACCAGTTTTCATAACTTAAATTTACCTTTGTCCAAAAATAATTATTACAATATTTGGTTAGTGCATTATTAAATAAAACCCTAATTTGAATTCCACGAAAAAAAACAAAGAATGTATTTTTTCCCATTGTACTACTCAATTTTGTTTCTCTCACAGTTTATAACGATACAGCAAGTGAGATATTCAAATACTAACAAATTGAGAAGTCTTAAAATTCAGTGCATCAGCAAAGTATTCCACAAATAAATCATTTCAATTACTGCGATTTGTTCATCTCTTTCTCCATGGCGGCGTAAAAAGAGCTCGGTTGTTTCCATGCGTTGGAAATTTAAATAGATGAAAATAATATACCTACTATATTAACTAATAAATAAGGGGGCTCCTGGTCTAGTTCTAACCGACAATAATAACACATTGCATAGGTTAAGCAACATCTAGTCAGGCCGTTATTAGGGTGGGTGACCATTTCTTAAGACATCGAGACCCCTCCGTTGACAAATTGTAAGCCGGAGCCCCCCTATATGCCACTACTGGGCGAACTCGGCAATCATCCTTGTGTATTTTTGGAAGGCCATAATAATATAACAAAGGAAACTTTGGGTTCATGTGTATCAGTGATTTGTACAACGAAGAATTCTCAGGGGACAATAAATAAAACCTGGATTTTATTGAAAGTTTGAGTTCAGCCTGAAACCTAGAGGTAAAAGTATTCCACAAATAAATCATTTCAATTACTGCGATTTGTTCATCTCTTTCTCCATGGCGGCGTAAAAAGAGCTCGGTTGTTTCCATGCGTTGGAAATTTAAATAGATGAAAATAATATACCTACTATATTAACTAATAAATAAGGGGCCTCCTGGTCTAGTTCTAACCGACAATAATAACACATTGCATAGGTTAAGCAACATCTAGTCAGGCCGTTATTAGGGTGGGTGACCATTTCTTAAGACATCGAGACCCCTCCGTTGGCAAATTGTAAGCCGGAGCCCCCCTATATGCCACTACTGGGCGAACTCGGCAATCATCCTTGTGTATTTTTCGAAGGCCATATAAAAAAGGAAACTTTGGGTTCATGTGTATCAGTGATTTATACAACGTAGAATTCTCAGGGGACAATAAATAAAACCTGGATTTTATTGAAAGTTTGAGTTCAGCCTGAAACCTAGAGGTAGGGTTCACAGTTAGATGTTGAAAATCATCAGATAAAATGATGTCATTGACCTTAGTTATAGTCGAACGAGTTGAACATAATATGTCATATAGCGCACTCCAATGGTTATAATGTAGGTATGGTGTATTCAATGCTAAATAAAAAACGTAGACAAATTAGTTGTCGTTTATTACACCCAGCTCCTGATCCTGTCAGGAAGTACACTGCCTGCTTGCCGTATGTGGGTTCCGTATCGTTGAGTGTTGCCAAAATCATGAGGGAAAACAGTATATTTACGGCTTTCAGAGCCCAAAACACCTCAAGGGCGTTATGTAATGGTAAAGATTTAGTTTCTGTTTCAAAAAAGTCAGGAGTTTATTTGTTGCATTGCGACATGTGTAGTATGCAGTATAAAGGTCAGACTGGTAGGTCCTTTGAGGTCCGATATAAGGAGCATTTGTCGGCCTTCCGTAACGGCTGTCCGGAGAAATCTCACTTTGCTAGGCATCTTCTTGATACTGGATATACCTTGAACAATGATAACACCTTTTAGATTTTGAGGTTGGGTGACAAGGGGTTCAAGTTGTGTCTGGGAGCGCTTGGAAATAGCTAGACGGGATGTGGATATCTTACTCAATGAGCAGACTGACTTCAATACATCTTCTTTGCTTAATTTGTTTGTGAATAGACAACCACAGTAGTTTGTTGGTTGATGTATGTGGTACACTATGTTTCTGTTAATTAAAGAGTTGGTTTTTTGTATAAAAATACCTAATTTTATTTACGTAGCCTAACTTAATATTTCTACCCCCTTTTTGTTGTTTTTGGTGGGTCTGAATCACGATAATTTTGTGTTCAATTGTTAGTACTGGTATGTGACACATATCAAACAACGTTATACTACGTTGTTTGATATAACGTTTATGTAATCGAAAATCATTTGGTCTAACGTTTAATATGTATATTGTTTATTTATATATAAAAAAACGTCATTATGGTTAACACCCCGACTCAGAGTACCCCGCTAAGACGCTAGTTTATGCAATTTTGCTTTGTGTTTTTTACACGCTCAGCGTCATGTGTATCTTTCCTGATACACATTGCTATAACATTGTGTATCATTTTTGATACACATGACTTGTTAAAAGACGTGGTAAAAGCGTTGTGTATCAGCCATGCACACGTTATTCGTACATTTTAAACCGGCAATGAATAGCCCGG
This sequence comes from Nudaria mundana, assembly GCA_963556515.1. Classification (NCBI taxonomy): domain Eukaryota; kingdom Metazoa; phylum Arthropoda; class Insecta; order Lepidoptera; family Erebidae; genus Nudaria; species Nudaria mundana. The sequence continues at coordinate 16,363,850 of OY748290.1, forward strand.
GCCTGTGCGAATTTCTGTGTGTATTTGGGTTGGGGATCGGGTGAATAGTTTATGAACAATATGAAATTGAAAAAAAAAATTACTTACGTAATTGTTTTATTACAAAAAAAAGACTAAGTTTATATCACAAATCAGCATGAATTTACGATAATTTGGTTAGTGGTTGGCATTGAAACAAAGTGACACATAAATGTACACTTTGTTGAAACTTGCTTTGCTCTCATCTTTTTACCATTGACTAGTATGCCATCTCTTCCATACTTTTTATAGCACTCTGAGCATCGTCCACGTATCGTCTTTCCTCCATGCTTAATTTTCATAATATAATGCTTTACTACAGATGCCCTTCTCGGTGCTAGATTGAAAGTACTTCGCTCGTTTCCAACTGTTTCAGTACCCTTTTCAATCATATCAAGAATGACTTTTTATCTAAATTCTGTGATTGTAAGCTTCTTCTGAATAGTGTTCATGTTGTAAAGAAAATGAGCATTTACCAAAGAGGTTCCCCATAAGATTTCAATGAATAATTTGCGGTACCACTTTGTACATTGCCTCAGCGCAGAACCATATGTTGACAGAACCATATGTTGACATTTGGACGCTCAGATCAATGGATGACTTTCGAAATTGTAGTCAATAATACACTTTGGTTTCATGATAGTTGACATATTTCTACTTTGACTGGCCACAGTTTTTAGTCCAGATGTTTTAGTTGACAACATTCTTACATCACGTTTATGTCGCCACTGAGTTACCACAATTCCATCATTAGTCTGCTTGGCACACATCTCACCTTTCTTCAATTTCATGTTAATAATATCCTTTGGAAGATGTTTTCTATTTGCTCTAAAAGTCCCAAAAAGATGGGTTTTTCTACGTCTCAATCGATAAGCAAAAGGGACACTTATGTAATAGTTATCAGTATTAGTATTAGTCATTACTGTTTTCTCCGATACCCAAGTCTCTCTGTCCCTTGATTTTCCGCAATAAATCGAGAAATTCCGGGTGTAACCCTTGTCGGTACACAACTTGAAGACTTTGATTCCGTATTTTGCTGCTTTGTTCGGGATGTATTGACGAAAAAACAATCGGCTTCGCCAATGACGGGAATTGAGTGTGTATCAAAATTGATACACATGGCCTGTGAAATTGGTGTCGCTGTGAAACATTTCTACGGGCCACGTGTATCATAAATGATACACAACCAAAAAGGAGGGAAGGACTGAGGGGGGAGGGAAGAAAATCAAAATAGTATGTCAAAACATAAAAAAACACAGTAATAACAAAAAAATAAGGTTTGGTTAAAATTTAAAGGAATTGGCTGATAGGGCCTGGCGCTGAACGTGTTAAGTAGGCGTTTTCATCATATAAGACCAAATAAGTTATAGGTACGAGTATATCTTTTGAGTGGTATGTCAAACGATTTTATATTTAATGTCTGTTATACTTATAAAAATTAGTTACCTATTTTAAAATTATATCAATCGTTCATTATACGTAGGTCACACTATAAATTTTGCGTAACTTAAAAAAACAACATGTTAAAACCAATTTATTATGTTTATTGCTTTTCAAAATAGTCTCTTTTACATTTTAAACATTTTTTCATGCTATCGAACCATTTTTTAAACAGGAGGACCACAGATCTGACGGCATGTTTTCTACGTGCTGATTGAACGCTATCACTGCCTCTTCGGAGTTGGTAAAAGTGAAACCTCTCATCAAATCTTTGATTTTGGGGAAAATACAAAAATCACAGGGTGCGAGATCGGGGCTATGCGCAGGATGGGTGACGAGTTGTACTTTTTCGGAAGCTAAAAATGACTTTGTTTTGTTGGCCGTGTGTGAAGAAGCGTTGTCATGATGTAGGAGAACTCGGCTTTTGGGTCGTCTTTCGCGAACTTTTTCTAACACCCTGGGTAAACAAATGGTAGAATACCACTCGGCATTAGCACTCTTTTGATCAATTGTACAGATGGGACCCGTAGCTGAGAAAAAAAACGCGATAATTTTTTTACCAACGTTTCTCGCATGCCTCACTTTTGTTGGCTTATTCTCATTTTCAAACACCCATTCACAAGATTGCTGTCTTTTTTCGGGTTTAAAACAATAAATCCACGTTTCATCTCCTGTGACAATCTCATAAACAGCATTAGAATGTCCGTGGTCGTACTTCAGTAGCATCTGTGAGCACCATTCCACGTGAGTCCACTTCTGCTCCGCTGTCAGTTCATGAGGGATCCAACAACAACAAAGTTTCCGAACTTTCAATTCTTCGTGTAAAATTTTCTGGATTTGACTCATACCAATCCCCAATAGTCCTCGAATTGTCTCATAGGTAATCCGCGGGTTTTCTTCAATTAACCGCTTAACAGTAGCCACATTATTTTCGTTGACGGCAGTTGAAGGCCGCCCTTCACGAAATTCGTCATGTAAAGAAACTCGACCTCTCTCAAATTCAGCAAACCATCGCCTCACGGTGCTCAAACAAGGTGCTTCTCTCCCAAAAGCATTTTGAAGACGAGCGGCACAGCCTTGCGGAGAGAGAGAACTTTTAAAATCATAAAAAATCATCGCTCTGAATTCTTTTCGACTTTTCCATTTTCGTTGCATGCGTAGAACTTTGATTGTGATAAAAAACAATTGACAAATTATTTCCCGCCAATTGTTCTTTTTATTACTAAGAAGGTTGCAACGTTTAAAAAAATATAACATTCGAAATTCAAATAGTTCCGATTAGCTAGAAGTGCAAAACTTTTAGTGTGCCCCATGTATACCTAGATTCCTAACATTCATGCTTATATCAATGGGAGCACCATTGAAAATAACCTGCGGTAATAGAGTGAAGTCTATTCGTGATATGAACCCGGAACTCCCGATGATTGCCTGAATTTTCGAAGGATTAACCTGCAACCCATAGTTGACACTCCACTGACAGATCTGATGTAAATGTTCCTCCTTCCTGTGGAAGGCGTTTGAGTTTTACTAAATTCTTGTTTTGTATCTAGTTTGTACGGTTTTACAGATATACTCAGCACACCTATAATATACTATATAAAAATAGCGCCACCCAAACAAGGCATAAATCCGCCGATATGTTTTGTTTCGTTATAATTTGTCTAATGACAAGTGACGGGTCTAATGACGAGTGTCGTAATCGCATTCTCCATGGTTTAAGGTTTATTTTAATCTATACTGTATTCTCATCATAGAGCTATAATCCTCGTCGTCGTATAATCCTCATCTATCTGTGTGTGTAAGTTTTGACGTTAAGACGATTTTTGTGGTGAATTTTGAAACTGTCTATTTAGTGTAAGCAAAGACATATTTGATCGATGGATAGACTAAACCATCACACATTATATCGAGTAATACTCTCATATGTTTTGTTTCATCAAAATCGCAAAAAAATACCGTCATAAAATATCCTAAATTGACGCGAGGAGAGCTGTGGGTATCAGTTAGTCTATAATATTCTCAGTATTGATCACTACCGACAAAAACTCATATTTTTCAAAACAATATTTAAGGCACTCTAGAATATTTTCCAATATTTTAATTTTGTAAAGGTGAATTTATTTCGTGAATATGAATGGGGCATAAGGTCCCTTATTTGACTGAGTCTGGAAGTGACACGGCCTTTATTACGTGATCGTAATATTTGCCAATTAGAGAAGCTTACAACTTAGTTACTGCCTTTTAAAGGATAAATGTTGAGGGAATTATTTGAGAAAATTTGTTCCTGACATCTCAATTAACCAACTTGTTGATAACTGTTTACTTTGTAATAAGTAACTTGGGTTTACAAACGTATAGACAGTATCGCTTTTATCCCTAAAAGGGTTGGCAGAGGAGCATTCGGTACATAGTTATGATGTGTTTTAAGGCAGTTGTATCGTTTGTCTATTGCTGTTACCAAGCACTATTCTGTAATCTGAACATAAATCACTTAAATTCTAACACCCTTTTACACACCTACCAACAATTTCTGCAGTCTGGGTTGATATTATTCGTAGGTATTTACTATTTAGCATAATATTTCGTTTTTCATATTTCTAATCTAGGACAACAATGCACGTCAGTAAAGATTTAATTTTAATTATTACAAAGATGTTGTACATGGTAATCTTCGAAACTAGTAAATTAATTTTCTTATGTTGTCATTAAAACTGGAAGGCATGTAGGGAGAATATGTACATTGTACGATAATAGGAAATTAACGCACGTGGAGCTGCTGGTAAGAATGATAGTTAAGGTAGACTTTCGAACCAAGCGTCTATAGCGTCAGTGGCGCCGCGACTGTGACGCCGCGACAAAGCGACAGATAGATGTTCCGTACAAATGTATGAAATTTCAAGCAACGACTTTCAAGCTCAGCGACACTAAAGCGGCGTCAGTGATCACAGTGCCGCTGTGCGCTGTGTTGTCAGACGCCCGCGTCAGTCGCTAGAGACCCTGCGTCTGTGCCGCTTAGTTCGAAAGTCTACCTGGACATCGTTGCATCTCGCCCCAGAACCAACAAACATGTGGCTTATACCATAATTATCTATCTATTTTAATGAATTGAGGTAAATATCTATATCAAACGGACAAGGATCTATTCTAAATTAATAATTAAGAATAATGTAACGATTGATACTTACTAGCGACATTTTCAATCAACGACAACCGGTTAAGGATGCGCAACTGAACCAAATTCAAAATGAAAGTAATCGATTATCAAGTAATATAATCGTCTTATAACTTATATCGATTACCAAATAATCGATATTTCACGTATTCATTATTATTTATTAACATAGTAATGTTTTACCTCACAAATTATCGCTTTATCGCCTCAAAAACTTTCTTCCGTCTAAAACCAAGGTAGCGCTTGTGCAGACTTTAGTCTTCCCTATTATTGACTATGGTGATGTATGCTATCTCGGCCTGAATGCAGATCTGCTCAACAAACTTGACCGCCTTCTCAACTATTGCATTCGCTTCGTCTTTTCTCTTCGTAAGTACGATCATGTCTTGACATATCGTACAGAACTGGGCTGGTTGACAATACGTCAACGGCACAGTCTACATGCTGTAACAACTCTTTTTTCTCTTCTTCACTCTCCCAGTGCTCCCACCTATTTAATACCTCACTTCCAACTACTGTGTGATACCCACTGTAAAAACTTGCGTTCTTCCAACAATCGCCTCCTTCTCTGTCCCAATCAAAATTCTGCAGTTGTTCATTCCTCTTTTTTCATTCAGGCTATTCTTCTTTGGAATGCACTTCCTCCCGAGATGAGAACATGCAATATCCGTCTCACGTTTAAGAGAAAAGTCCGCCAGATTTACTTAAACACATAGGCAACACCGGCTTATCTAAATTCGTATTTATGGAAATATTATGTACTTATAATAGGTATATATATGTATATATATATTTACAGTATTTATGCAGTATGTAGGTATCTATTCTTTATTGTATATATTTATATAATCATGTACCCATATTGTTATAATATTTTAATTGTTCCTTAATTGTTTTAGTACCATTGTCGATTACAATTTCACAACCTTGAGCACCTACCAGAATGTTATTTCTGCGTCACCTCAAGGTCGACTGGAAGAAAATGCCTAATGGCATTAAGTCCACCATTGTACACCGTTGTGCATAAAGATTTAAATAAATAAATAAATAACTACTATTTTGAACACCGTTGTGACATCCATGAGGTCAGCTCACTCATCAAGCGAGGTGAAGTCAAGTTGAAGAGCAATATATATAAGTAGGTACATATAAAAATAAAATCGATTTTCTCGTAATTAATAATATCAATTACATCCTTATTCCACAATGCACAAGCAAGTAGCAGGCTATCATAACTGTCACTACTGTCACATATTACTTTTTTAAATACTATTGATAGATACAGAGACAATCAATACGGTATGCAGTTGTTATAGTATTTGTCTGTAAAACTAACCTGATGTATTTATAGATTGCTTACTTGCTAATGGTTATTTCTACTACCTATCAATACCTGGGGATCGTGCGGAGTATGGCCCTATACGGGGCTCCCGTATGGGCGGATAGGTTGGCGGTCAAGGGGAATGTGACTCTGTTAAACAGACCACTTCGAACCTTGGCCGTCAAAACAATAAGGGGCTACCACACGATCTCCGGAGAGGCTGCATGTCTCCTAGCCGGGACCCCTCCACGGGACCTGGAAGCGAGAGCCCTTGCGTCATTGTTCCAATGGCGCAAGGAGGCGCTGGAGCGGGGCCTCTCGAGAAATCGAGGACCAGTGGTCCCAACTCCGCCAGGATCTCATGGAGTCATGGAGGGTGCGACTTGAGCAACCCAAGTGGGGTACCACCATCATCGCGGCGGTGAGACCGATCATGGACGATTGGCTGCAGAGGCAGCATGGTGACCTCAAGTACCGTCGCAAGATATAGTTGCAATTTTTGAGCTCCTAATATTTAATGTTTTAAAATTTTTATTTAACTGTTTATTAAAGCTATACATATATGAACTAGCAGTTGTTGAACACACCACTACTCAGACTATATAACATTTCTCTCTACATCACCGGGATTTGTGTTTTCATCTTCGACATGGATAGTAGATTTGAAAAGACCTTGGAGGAGCTGGAAACTCTGTTTACAAGCCGTCAGCAGAGCCACGAGGAGAGGTTGAAGGAGGCTTTGGCCTCACCTGTACCAGTTCACTCGGATATAACAGCTCTTTCTGTGGAATTCCGTGAGTTCAAGTCTTTTGTTATGGACTCCTTAGGGCACTTGAAGACTCAAGCACAACTCTTTTCATTGGGCATGGACCGCCACGAAACCACCATGAGGCGGAAAGTCCTATTGCTGCATGGTGTTCCTGAAAAGTCAGGTGAAAAGCTACATTCCATTGTTTCTGACATATTATCTAACAAAATGCAAGTGCCCGATGTAAACAGTACCACCTTGGAAGTTTGTCATCGCCTCGGATCAAGTAAAGGTAAGCCCCGGCCCATAGTTATTCGATATCGAGATATGGAGCACCGTCACTTGACATGGGACAATAAAACTACATTGAAGGGCACTGGCTTGACCATCTCAGAATACCTTACCAGGATCAGGCACCAGGTTTTTTTATCAGCCCGGAAGTACTTCCAAATGAAATATGTATGGTCTACTGGAGGAGTTATCAACATTATAACACCTGACAAGCCACGCCATAGAATCGAATCAATGGCCGAGTTGAATTCGCTCATTGTGAAATTTCCCATTGACTCAGCGAATAGCACTACATCTACAACGACGGTTGCTGATACGAATGAAGTGAAAACTCCAGCTGCACCCTCACACACCGACAGCAAAAAGCACAGAGCCTGTCGTCGATAGTCGCTGTTTTATGCCTATTTATATTTAATTTTCAATTGTTATTGTTCGGTGATCGTTGTTCGCTGTCGTTGCAGCCGCACTTGCATTGCAATATTAGTTTCTGATACGATTCAACTTACGTTATGTGTAACCCAGTATTAAATGTATTACTTTATTGTCGGTAGGTCAATCGATGAATTGTTATTCATTTCAATCACGATGGAACTTAGTTTGTTTGTTATTGTTACTAACTGACGCCTGACGTTTGTTGTGACAATCTTGACAGTCTTGGCATTACTTTACAGAAAAATGACATACTCCAATGTTATTGTTTCAAAATTAGTTTCTTTGGCCACGCTAAGGTTTTTGTGACATACTGCCAAGTTTTCAATATGCCATCCTAGCTTGTCACTCACATGATGCTGGCGTTTGCGTTCCGCTGTACTTTTGAATTTGCGGTGTGGTTGCGGTAATTTTTGTATTACTTCCAATTTTCTCTTTTTCTCGTAGTCTGTATTTTGTTTAATCTTTTCCAATAGCTGCGAGTGGGAGTGTTCGACGTTTAGTTATTTGTTTAATTAGTACAAGTATTATATAATTTATGTACCGTTATTTATCTTATCTACTTATTTAGTTATAGTTTTATTATTATATCTATACTCATCAGCTAGTTATTTATATATTATGTATAATGGATTACGAGTCCTCTGATGAGGACAGCTTTTATTCTTGCTATCCATCTAACGTAAGCTTTGTCAGCACTGACAGTGACCATTCTATAGCCTTGACTTTACATGACCGGTTATCCTATCTGTTTACCGAGTTTCCTAAAAATCTAAATGCCCATTTATTTAAATAACCTCATATCAAACTCGTGTCTATACCCCTATGCATACAATCTTAACACGTGCGGGAATGAGTTGACTTTATACTCTGAATTTCTCTCACGTAGATATTGCGCGACCGTTTCAGGTAAAGCCGAAATCATTCTGTCTGCACTATGAATTTGTCAGGTTTTGCTGCCGATGAGATTTTATTCAGTAATATTGGGCTTTTACGATAAACCTACCATGATTATTTATACATATTATTATTATTCGGATAATCAAGGAGAGTACCTAAACTACCTACCGAAGCACCAATTCAATTTCTAAGTGTATGATTTGTAAAATTTCAAATGGATAACATGGAAATTCCTTTACATTATGGTACTATTTTATGGATGTATTATACGTAGGTCACACTATAAGCTTTGCGTAACTTAAAAAAACAACATGTTAAACCAAAATATTATGTTTATTGCTTTTCAAAATACTCTCCTTTACATTTTAAACATTTTTTCATGCGATCGAAATACAAAAATCACAGGGTGCTAGGTCGGGGACGGTGACGAGTTGTACTTTTTCGGAAGCTAAAATGACTTTGTTTTGTTGACCGTGTGTGAAGAAGCGTTGTCATGATGTAGGAGAACGCGGCTTTTGGGTCGTCTTTCGCGAACTTTTTATAACACCCTGGGTAAACAAATGGTAGAATACAACTCGGCATTAACACTCTTTTGATCTTCAAGTGGAATTGTACAGATGGGACCTGTAGCTGAGAAAAAAAACGCGATCATTTTTTTACCAGCGTTTCTCGCGTGCCTCACTTTTGTTGGCTTGTACTCATTTTCAAACACCCATTCACAAGATTGCTGTTTTTTTACGGGTTCAAAACAATAAATCCACGTTTCGTCACCTGTGACAATGTCATAAACAGCATTAGAATGTCCGTGGTCGTACTTCAGTAGCATCTGTGAGCACCATTCCACGCGAGCCCGCTTCAGCTCCGCTGTCAGTTCATGAGGGATCCAACGACAACAAAGTTTCCGAACTTTCAATTCTTCGTGTAAAATTTTCTGGATTTGACTCATACCAATCCCCAATAGTCCTCGAATTGTTTCATAGGTAATCCGCGGGTTTTCTTCAATTAACCGCTTAACAGTAGCCACATTATTTTCGTTGACGGCAGTTGAAGGCCGCCCTACACGAAATTAGTCATGTAAAGAAACTCGACCTCTCTCAAATTCAGCAAACCATCGCCTCACGGTGCTCAAACAAGGTGCTTCTCTCCCAAAAAACATTTTGAAGACGAGCGGCACAGTCTTACGGAGACAGAGAACTTTTAAAATCATAAAAAAATCATCGCTCTAAAATCTTTTCGATTTATTCTATTTTCGTTGCATACGTAGAACTTTGATGTGTGATAAATTTACAAATGATTTCCCGCCAATTGTTTTTTTTATTACTAAGAAGGTTGCAACGTTTAAAAAAATATAACATTCGAAATTCAAATAGTTCCGATTAGCTAGAAGGGCAAAACTTTAGTGTGCCCCATGTATACCTAAATAAGCCTAAGGCCGATACCTCACCGAGACGCCATGGCGACGTGGCCAGCGACGTCGCCAACTAGTTCTCATTGAGATATATGACGGCTAACTCACTTGGCGACCGACTGGCAACGTCGCCAGTCGGTCGCCAAGTGTCATATATCTCAATGAGAACTAGTTGGCGACGTCGCTGGCCACGTCGCCATGGCGTCTCGGTGAGGTATCGGCCTAATGCACGGATATCAGCATTTTATACTAAACATTTACATTTTAAACTACCTAAGCTATTAATTTGTGTTAAGTACTTACGTAATTAACATTAATAATTCTTTAAATTCCCACAGCCGCACTACCTATGTTACGACGTCGCTGGCCACGTCGCCATGGCGTCTCGGTGAGGTATCGGCCTAAGACTTTAAGATGGTTATTATTATTATTTTAAGTAATCTGAGAGATTTGTTTCATATTACCATTATATTAGTTTAAAATATGAAGGTTGGAGCCCATCATGTTATAATGTAGTCATACGACAGGTATCTACTTATTAGTTACTAATTAGTAGACACTAAGTAACCGAACAGACTGACTCGGGCGCGGTCACGAAATCTCAAATGTATGGATATGTATAATTATGTAAGTGTTCACACTGGACTAGCGGGCGGAGTGCGCGATTCACGAACCCGCGAGGTCCACCGCACCCAAGCCCGCCACCGCGCCCGCGTGTCCAATCTGTTTTCTTACTTAGACAAACTTGTTGCTGACTTAATTAGCCCATCATCTTCCATCAGTTCTATTTAGTTAAGTTCATTGTGATTATTTAGGTACCTATTTGAAATTCTTTGTAAGGTAAACATTTTCACATAATAATAGTGGATTAAGTGATGGATCCAAGTGAAAACTTTCTATTTACCTAATTAACTACCAACTTTCAGTAAACCCTTTCTTTATTAGATCACGTATCGGAAGGATCGAAACGGATCTCTAAGTAAATATAAAGTTTCTTTTTATTTGTAGTTAGTGGTGCATGTCATTCCAAATAAAGTTTGATCACGTCTATTGTCCATTGAACAGTATTACGCTAATACTATTAACTATTCAGTGACAGGATAGGTACGCATATAACTTCTATTAAACAGGATTTTCCTATATATGAACCTATCTGACTGAGATTGGTAAACTTCTTACTTACTTTTAGGATACAGTAGAATTATGAAGGTACTCAGTGCTCATAGATAACTCTCTTCATCTAGAGTTTCAATAGAGAAAAACATGCTCGGATTGTAGAGATTTTATTTAGTGGTATGTAATATCGGTCCTGGTAAGTGTAATTTTGGTTTGAACTAAAGAGTGATACGCATTTTAACATTTTCAGACTTAGCTCGGGTTAATTTATACGGGGGACCACCAAAATTACTGACAAAGTGTCAAAGTGCGGGTGTGACTGTGTAATACACCTCTGCTTTCCCTACCGGGATATAGGTTCATCATCATTTACCGCGCAGTTGCGGTCGGTCTTCCAGTCTAACTGCGATGCTTCTATATTTTCCATAAAGCGACAGCCATCTGACCTCCACAACCTATGAGTGTCTATGTAGTTAAACAAGTCGGATTTTATTTTAGAACTCCAAATACCCGTAACGAGGCAAGATGTTGGCATGACAACCAGGAGCGACGGTTTAACGTGTTCTCCAAGGCGCGGAGGGGTCTCAACATGGATAACCTCCTAAGGAGGTTATCTATGGGTCTCAATGTCTTAAGAAATGTTTTCCCATCCCAAGACTGGCTTGGCTAGATTATGGACTACTTACATAAATTGTTAACAATAACAATTGATGTAAGTAGTCCGTATAAACGTAGTAAGTTAAACTTATCATTACTTCTTAGGTATATCTTTTCTAAACGACAAAATCGCAATAATTCCACATTTAATTGTACTATCCCGTTGGTGTAAATAGAACTGGGTTGTTAACAAGCACTCGAAGCTTGCTCCTATAGTCCGTGTGTCTCCTAAACAAAGGTGTCACGAGTGTTATCTTGCAATGTCCTCGAAATAAACGACCTAGGAGGTCTTCGTGTTGTCTCCTATAAATTACGCCTCAAGTTGATCCTACTTACCAGATAAATCAAATGTAAAGGACCGAATCGGAACTCAAGTCGATGCTTCTGTCAATTTCGATTAAGCAAAGACCTTTAGGCCTATTTCCTTTGTTAAGCTTGTTCAAGTAGATAATTCTCTAAACGAATAACGTGAGGTGATTACCAATACATAAAATTGGAGATAAGATTGTAATTGATTCTGCCCAATCTTAGCAATACCTTTCTGGAATAATCGTTATAATAGTTTAAGACAAGACCTTCCGCAGAGACCACAGAGGTGGTCAAAGTCCGCCGGGCGCCACTGGAAATACCTTCGGCGTGTGCACCAGAGACGCCTGGCAACAGACGTTAGAGCGGCCGCGGCCTTAGGCAGCAGAGTTAAAAAAAAATCAAAAAAGAGAAGAAGTTCTGGTTTCAATTAAAAAACAGGAATAAACAACACAAATAGTTATAATTGGATTCTTTGTCTGTATGTACACGGATTAACTTGCGGTATTCATAGATAATATAAAATGTTCCTTCTAAATATGCCACTTTATTTTGGTTAAGACTCTAACATCCTATTAAAAAGTTTTCAACTATCATTTCTATTGGATTATCATTATGGTTGGTTGGTTTAAAATATTCTACGATATATTTTCTCCCAAATAATATCGTCCGATTTCACTACAGCAGGTCGATTTATTTACGGTACCGTGTGTTACAAATGTATCACTACCGCTGGGAATTCAGTATTACCACAAGCAAAGAACATACACTACTAGATAGATAAACATTCACTATAAAAGGAGTCACAGCATTCAAGGGACTTGGTACCAAAAGTTTTCACATAAACCACTGGCCAAACTTTATTCAAACGACTCTCTGGCGACTTTCGTCTGCCTTCCACCTCAAGTAAAACTTTTTGTGGTGTTGTTTCTTTTGAAAAGTATTGGGAGGCACCTTTCCATTAATTTAGCTTGAACATGTTTCAGGTGCTTTAAAGTATTACGATATCCTGAATGTAGTTAAACCTGTTGCTTAGTCCACTGCCAATAATTTCAGTGGATCAAAGCAGCACAATTTTTTAAAGCTTTTAATGCCCTCTAGGTATCCCAAAGCTCCTAAGTCCCTCCACGCGAGGTTCCGAAGTCAGCAGCGAGGGTGCCGCAAACTTATCAACCTCTATGATCGGGGCCTGAAAACGGCGGGATAGTCAGCCGCCGTCCTTACAGAAGCACGCGACCAGATTCACTCACCGATTCTCATCCCAACTAAACCCGCGAAGAGGCAACAGAGGTGGCCATAGTCCGCCGGGCGCCACTGGAAATACCTTCTGCGTGCGTACCAGAGACGCCCGGCAAAGGACTAAGAAAAAGAAGAAAGAAAAAGAAACAACTCCTAAGTGTTATTTGCTTTAACATTTATTTAAGAGGAGAAGTAGGCGTGTGATACTTATTTTAAAAGTGGTTTGTAGTACAATAATTATATGAAATAGGTATTTAGGTGGTTATTTCATTGACTAGATAATAAGCAAGCGGCAAACCCCCTGAAAAACTAAAATGACTGACCAATCACTGAAAATGTGAATGTGCCTATACAAGTTTGTATTTTTTGTAATCCTTGGACCAAAATTAGTCAATTGGTAAGAAAACAAAATTTGTGCGGGTACATAGGCTATTAATTTTTTGAAAAATGTAATGTTAATGTGAAAAATGTATATTTTCTCATTTTGAAAAATAATCAGTTGAAGCTTAAGATCTGAGAAATATTCTGCCGCAGGATATTTTTGAATTCGATCAAAACACGCCGAGATAAAGAATTTAGAATTTGACTATTTTTGCGCTTTAAAATGGTAACTTCTTTAAAACGCATTTTTTCGAAAAAACCACAAAAGTAAAAGTGTCTTATTTTGCCTGTTTTACCCTTAGAAATTATTTTCCAATATAAAAACCAACTTTTTATCAGTTAACAAATTGATTTGTTCATAACAATTAATAGCCCACCGGCACAGATTTTGTTTTCTTACCAATTGACTCCTTTTGGTCCAAGGTTTACAAAAAGTACAAACTTGTATAGGCGCAATCACATTTTTAGTGATTGGTCAGTCATTTTCATTTCTACGCACTTTTTCGGGTTTTTTTGCTTGCCTATAAATGCATGACAGTGAAGTCAATATACAAGAAGTAAAAAAGTACAATAAATTAATATAAACTCTTCTTGTTCTCTCCCCTTTAGCGAGGCTTTTCCTTATGATAAGCTAACAAATACTTGTTATCTGCTAATTAATTAAGAATATACCATGAGTAATGTATAAATCAAACCCTCGTTAATGAAATTTGTGCACGAACTGAATAATATATCCTTGTGAATCTTTGTGTAGTTGAAGCACGTTTGTGGTTAAGTGGCTTTGAGGACAGTTTTGTGTTGTTACCCGTTGTAATAACATATTATAACGTATGTTTAAGTTTATAACAGTACCTAGAATAACATGACGTTTTTGTGTTATCTTTCCATTGAACCAATAGACGAACAATTTTTTACTGTCTTTCAACATAGTTACATTATGACTGCTTCGGTGGCGTGGTCGGTAGTGCATCGGCTTTCGACTCTGGAGTCTCGGGTTCGATTCCCGGGTCGAATCTAATATTTATTTTGTGTGATCAAGAAATGTTAGTTTCGGAGTTTTATTGTTTTCTATGTATAATATGTATGCATTTAGAAATATATAAGTATTATTATCAGTTGTCTAGATCCCATAGCACAAGCTTATTGCTTAGTTTGGGCTAGATGACGTTGTGTGAGAATGTCCTAAACTTTTTATTTATTATTATTACCTACAGGCTCAGAATACAGAATAAACCAGAAGCCGCGCTCAGTAACATTGAGTTTTCTAGAACTGTGTCCAAAAACAATACTTACGTCTCACTCTTCCCGCTCACACAATGTTGCTAGCTCAATTACGGTTCCCAATTTTATTCATATTTTATTTAAAATTATATATCTATCTAATATATTTATTTATTTATAGATGAAATATAATTTAATTCGACGCGCGCCGTGTTGGACTAATCAAAACTACGCCGTTTGAGCGTAGTATTTGTTGTTTGTTCTGTATTCTGAGCCTATTGGTTCTATACTGTTGGTAATTCTGTGCATAGCTCATTACGTGAGTACTCATAGCTATAAATGGTTACGAATCAAAATGTAGGCTTTTTATTTATTTGTAACTTGTCTGTACCGGCAAACTCCGTACCGCCACATTTTAAACCTTTCCTGAACTTCCACTATTAGATGAAGACCAAAATTAGCTGAATCAGTCAAGGCGCTCTCGACTTTTGGATCTTATTTTGCAGTTTTTATTTAAACTAGGTGTCCCGGCGAAATTCGTACCACACTTTTAAACTTTCCCTGGACTTCCCGGAATATTTAAAGACCAAAATTAACCAAGTCGGTAATAATCAGCGCCAAACAATAGCTTCCTTGGCCGCATTCTACCGTATTTACCACGGCAAGTGTTCTGAAGAGCTCTTCAATCTGATCCCACCCTCTTCCTTCCGATCCCGAACAACGCGTGCCGGGCAGAGATGCTACTCCCACACAGTGGATAGCATGTTTGCGAGAACCGAACGTTTTAAACGTTCGTTTCTCTGCCGAACGATAGTGGCCTGGAACGCCCTGCCTGTGCACGTGTTTCCTCCCACATATAATCCTGGGTTCTTTAAGCGGAGCGTGAAGAGGCACATCAGTAGGTCGTCAAGTTGAGGGCCACTCTCTATAGTATTGTGTGCTGTGAGAGTGGCCCACAATCGCTAGACGTCGCTCGTCACAACTTACATTTGGCGAAGCAAATATAAAAAATATATAAATATATATAAGGAATATAAGATAAGAAGAAGAAGAATATGAATACCTAATATTAATTATTAACAATAATCATTTGAGTTCAAAGCAAAAGCTCTAGGGCACGACGGCGACTTGCGCCTTTGTAACATCATTATTATAACTCCAAGACCAACTCAATAACTTAGCAAAAAATAATAAGTCAAATTCTTCAGAATGGTATACCTGCTAACTTGTATATAATATGTAAGTACCTACATATTTTTACTATTATTTTTCTTCCAGAAAACTGAATTACAGTTAAACTTCCCAGTGTTCCAACTAATTAGATCTTTATATGATTATTCCTATAATAGTTCTTATATTAAAGGACGTAAATAAAAACATCTGTTGAAAGTTCAAGACGAGTAGAATGGCCCTTACGTTTTCGGAAGAGGTGCTTGTAAAGTTTCGCGACACGCCATAAGTTGGAGAGCTGTTGTGTATACACATACTTTTTCAATATGTAAGCTAATTAGGAAGTGTGTTTGTAAAAGTTGACGAAGTTTTATAATCCTTAGTATCTGAAAGAAAAATAAAAATATTTTTTAATTGTAGGTAATTCTATAGTCTATAGGTACCAACTTGAAATCATCATTCACCGAGCCTTTTCCCAACTTAGATGGGGTCGGCTTTCCAGTCTAACTATGATTCGGTTGAACTTAGATATTTTCCGTGAAGCGACTGCCATCTGACCTTCACAACCCATGGGCGATATCGAAGTTCTGTAGTTAGACCGGTCAGAATTTTAAAGGCTCCAACTACACCAACTTGAAATAAATACGAGTAATAATATTATTAAAACAATATGTTATGGGATAAATTTATATGCACACCAAAAAACTTATTGCTCCTCAATTTATAAGCAAAGTTATTTTGGGTACAAAGGGCTCTTCTTATATCTATCAGGCCCCAGCGACCTCACCTGCTAGTGGCGCACCTGCTGATTAACGGATGAGGTTCGTATATTACGGTACCCATGTGGTGGCTTCGGCCCCTACGTGGATACCAGGTGGTACAACAGTTTTGGTCCGGGGGGGTACCACCGTGCAGCTGTGCTAAAGCGCCCCAAGTAACCCAGCCCAGGCTGGGTTGCGTTAGGGGTTCAGCAGCTGCACTGCCGGGCCCAGGGCGATGTATGGTGCGGCAGGCAGGGGTCCAGTGGGGGCGAAGCGGAGTCTAGTGTGGGTGGTGTGGGTCGATTCACCGGCCAGGGAGACCCTTAGCAACGGCGTTGCCGAGGCCGCCCGCAACATAGTCATGGGGCCCACCTGGGACCAACCACCCCAGGAGGCTGCCCCACATGTTGCGCATAATCCTGATGTGGGGTCGCCGCTCCGGGTGGTAACCGGTGTGGGGTAGCGGCGGCCTTGCATCAGGGGGGTTTGGGAGCCCTTCCGTCCAGAGGGTCGGCTCCGACCTAGCCACACGGTTCTAGACGAAGCTAGCCTCTGCACTTTGTCACTTACTGCCGCACCAAATGACGCCCTGTCTTCACGCTTCCCTATATCTCATCATGACAGTGCAACAAAGTTATAAACGGTACACAGCGGCCTCTCCAAACCCCACAAAGTCGATTCCTTTTGAGGTGGAGTTCGCGAATATCCGCGGACTTCATGCGAACCTCGATACCGTCCACCATCACCTAGAGACGGCACGGCCTTCTGTAATGTTCCTTACGGAGACACAGATATGCCGCCCTGACGACACGTCTTACCTCAGTTACCCGGGTTATGTCATTGAGGAACAATTCCGCGCCGGAGTGTGCGTGTTCGTTAGGGTGGATGTCTGCTGCCGCCGGTTGCGCTGTATAGAGAACCCCTCCTACTCCGTCCTTTGGCTGCACGTGGATCATGGCTCTATGAGCCAGATCTACGTGTGCGTCTACCGCTCCCACACAGGGGACACTGGGACAACAAGGCTTTTCGAATACCTCAGCGAAATGGCTGACGATGCGCAGGTGCGGTTCCCGAATGCTGACCTGGTTTTCCTGGGGGACTTTAACGGTCATCACGTTGAGTGGCTGGGGTCCCTTAGGACCGATCATGCGGGACGAACTGCCCATGCATTCGCTCTCTCCCACGGGCTGACCCAGATGGTACAGGGGATCACCCGGATACCTGACAGGTCAGACCACACGCCCGCCTTGCTGGATCTACTGCTGACGAGTCTCCCAGCCGAGTACCTACAGTGTGTCGGTACGCGCCCCACTGGGCACTTCCGACCACTGTGTGGTGCACGCCAGCTTCCAAGTGCCACCGCCTGCTCGTGCTGAGCAAATGACTCGACGACTATGGCACTACTCGTCGGCAGACTGGGACGGTCTCCGCGATTACTTTGGATCCGTCCCGTGGAGCCAACGCTGCTTTGTAGGGAAGGCGCCTTCGGATAGCGCTGCTGCCGTTGCTGGCGAGATCAGTCTAGGGATAGAATATTATATCCCTTTCACTGATGTCACCAGCATCCGCAAAGCTCGCCCCTGGTTCGGGCGTGAATGTACCGAGGCTGTCCAGAAAAAACAGTCGGCGTATCGCACCTGGGTCACGGCTCGGGCGGCACGTGGCCCGAATGTGAACCGCCTCAAAGCAGCGTACAATAGGGCCACTAGGTCCAGCAAGAGGGCCTTCAAGAGAGCGGATGCCCAGCGCGTCGCGCGGCTTGGTCAGGAGCTCACATCCCACCCCACGGGCAGCCGTGGATACTGGCAACTGGCCAAAGCCGTACAGTCTAATTTTTGCCAACCCTCGCTGCCACCACTGCGTTTTCCTGATGGATCACTGGCTCACAAAGCCCAAGAGAAGGCGGACATGCTCGCAGACCTCTTTGCGGCTAATTCCCGCGTCGATGACCGTGGCCTGCAGCCCCCCGCCATCGCCAACTGTGGCCACACTATGCCTGATATTGTTATCAGGCAATGTGATGTACGGGCAGTGCTGCGGTCGCTCGACACGCGGAAAGCCAGTGGCCCTGACGGCATTCCGGCGGTGGTGTTACGAAAATGTGCTGCTGAGTTGTCTCCAGTACTAACGCGTCTGTACCGCCTGTCATACTCTACAGGGCTCGTGCCGGAGGTCTGGAAAGAGGCGAACGTACAACCGATCCCCAAGAAAGGGGATCGCTCCGATCCAGGCAACTATCGACCCATAGCTGTCACCTCAGTCATTTGCAAGGTGCTTGAGCTCCTTATGAATAAGCAGCTCATGCGATACCTGGAGGATCACTCGCTAATCAATGATCGGCAATATGGCTTCAGGCCAAAACGTTCAACGGGTGACCTCCTAGCATTCGTCACGCATGTATGGGGTGGGGCTATGGAAAAGTACGGCAAGTCCTTGGCTATTAGCCTGGACATCGCCAAAGCTTTCGATAGGGTTTGGCATGCTTCGCTCCTTTCCAAGCTTCCGGCATATGGTCTACCTCCTCAACTGTGCAGCTGGATTGCCAGCTTTTTAAACGAGCGCCGAGTGCGGGTCCTCTGCGATGGCCACGCTTCTCGCTTCTTGCAAGTGAATGCCGGGGTACCGCAGGGGTCCGTACTGTCACCAACTCTCTTTCTTCTGCATATCAATGATATGCTTTCCCTCGGGAACATTCATTGCTATGCAGATGACAGCACACTGCACGGGAGTTACTCGGTTCGTCCGACGGCGGGGCGATCGGAGATTGAGGAGGAGAGACGACGACTCGTGGCTGATCTCGACCGTAACCTCGACAGTATCTCCCAATGGGGTGCCGAGAACTTGGTCGAGTTCAATGCCCGCAAAACACAGGCGTGTGCATTTACAGCGAAAAAATCCCCTTTCCTTCCCCTACCCACTCTTCAGAATGCAACATTACCAATGAATATATAAATATAATCTAGACATCCTTGGCATAGACGTACGTCGAGAGCTCAATAACACTAAATACATTCAGAGATGTATTGGGCTAGCTTCGCGGAAACTAGGAATACTGAACAAGGTAAAGCGATTCTTTACACCGCACCAGAGGTGTCTGCTGTACAAAACGCAGACTAGACTCTGCGTCGAATACTGCTCTCACCTCTGGGATGGCTCCGCGAAGTATTTGCTGGACGCACTCGACGCTATGCAGCGACGCGCTGTTCGCATGATAGACTGTCCGGAGGTAACGGGAAGCCTTGAGCCGCTAGCCCAGCGCTGAACAATTGCTTCCTTGGCCGCGTTCTAACATATTTACCACGGTGAGTGTTCTGAAAAGCTCTTCAATCTGATCCCACCCTCTCCCTTCCGATCCCGAACAACGCGTGCCGGGCAGAGATGTCACTCTCGTACCGTGGAAACCGTCTTCGCGAGAACTGAGCATTTTAAACGTTCGTTTCTCTGCCGAACGATGGTGGCTTGGAACGCCCTGCCCGCGCACGTGTTTCCTCCAACATATAACCCTGGGTTCTTTAAGCGAAGCGTGAAGAGGCACATTACTGGGTCGTCAAGTTGAGGGTCACTCTCTATAGTATTCCTGTGTACTGTGAGAGTTGCCCACAATCGCCAGACGTCGCCACAGCTTACCATCAGGCGGGTGGTGTCAATTTGTCGACCTAAATATAAAAAAAAAAAATGTTTTTTTCCTGTAAATAAACCAATTGTTTAACAATCCTTGTACTAGAAATAATTCAAAAATTAACATCAATTAATTAGTCAATAGTGTATTGTATGTTTTCTTCAAATGCGTCAAAAAAAAAATTTATCGAACAAAAGATAGGTTTTTCATATCAAAATTTATACTGATTGCACAGCAAAATCTACTAAAGTTTTAGGGCAATCCGACTTTGATAGATTAGGTTATAGTAGAACTTTAGTGTTTGTGGTTATTTTTTTTAATATCTAGAAATCGTCTTAGATAAATCCGACTTGCGCCACGAACTTAAACTGCTGCTAAAATTGATATATTTTTTATGTATTTATTTCCTGCGCAAACAGTATTTTTACTTAGGAAATTGATTTTTTTTAGTACACAACGAAGGTTTTATGATTACCAGTTAAATACCATCCATATTTTATTAAAAAGCTGCTATTTTGTGGCAATTTTTTTTATTGTGCTTAGATATTATACAAGCATACGATGTAAATGATTTCCATAGATATAGAAGTATAAGTACCTATTAGGTACCTACGAGGTAACGAGATAAAGGTAAGGGTAACAATGAGGAAGAGAAGAAAGGGGAATGGACCTAAGTCACTAGTGAGAGGGAGGACCTTTAAAACTATTGGTGCTGCACCTCAAGTTTCTTACTGATATTCAGTACAAACATAAATGTACAATTCACGACCACTGGCCTCCTCTGAAAACCAGCGCTGGCAATAGTGGGTCTGCCCACGTCAGCATAAGCTGAGAGCAGACCAAATTCCACGCATATGTGGCGTGTACTAGCATACACCTACGATTTTCCTGTCCTTTTATCTACTTGTACTATTTACTTCTGTATATTGTTATCGCCACGTCTGTCTGTGAATAATCATATTTTGCTTTCCTTCTTTTCTTTCACTCTTTGCCAACAACTTGGTCGGCCCCACGTAATAAAACAAGGCACTGTTATGATGAAGTAAGCTTAAAAAAACAATGGTAAGTAAAATGTTTTTAAGAAAAAACCTTTTAAATTTATATAATAGCATTAATTTTTCGCAGAATTAAAAGGACAACAAAACGTCGACAATTGTTTCGCCTCTAAACGAGGCATTATCAAGACTGTCTCAGAGAGAACAGCAAAATTCGTGGTTGGAACGTTTTTGCTTATAAGTAAACGCGTGCAAATTTCATTATCGCGATGTAGGATTCTTTACAATAACTAATGTGGGTAGAAACCTCAGATCATGCTAACTAAGTTCCAAAAATAGGTATTCACCAATACTTGACCTTATCTGTTTGATGTAATTACTATCTTTTGATAAGTTGCGTAGAAACCCAAATGACACACACAAACCAACAACAATTAATGTGTCCGTCTGTTCGTAAATAGATTAAGTAAGGGAGATGTGTGAAAATCTACTTGCTCGTTGAGTAAGGTGTCCGCATCTCTTCTAATTATTTCTAGCCTTTCCCAAACACTTAACTTGAACCCTTTCTCACATAAACGTAAAACTTTAAAAGTGTTACTATTGTTCAAGGAATGACCAGTGTCAAGAAGATGCTTCGCGAAGAGAGACTTATCAGGACAAGCATTGCGGGACGCCGCTCTATGTTCCTTATATCTAATATCGAAGGACCTGCCAGTCTGTCCCACATACTTCAAACCACATTCATCACAACTCAACAAATAAACACCTGATCTGCGTGAGACCGACACCGAATCCTTGCCATTACATAGCTCCCTCAAGGTGTTCTGCGTTCTAAAAGCAACAAATATACTACTTTCCCTCATGATCTTAGCTATACTCAACGAGACGGGGCCCACGAACGGCAAACAGGCCGTATACTTCCTAGGTGGATCTTGAATCGGATATAATAAATGAAAACTAGCCTTTCTGCGTTTTTTATTTAATAATGAGTGGACCATTCCTACGTCATAGCCATTACTTTGTGCTATGTAGCAAATGATGGACAATTCCTCACCAAATGCCTGTGGGCTCAACGGTACCGCCAGTAACCTGCTCAGTAAGCTGTGGAAAGCTGCCATTTTATGTTGCCATGGGTGATTGGATGAGTAAGTACGGAACTCATGAACACCGTTCCTTCTAGTAATTGAAAGGTCCAAGAAATTGAGAGTGGAATCTGTCTCCAACTCTAGTGAAAAATCAATTCTAGGGTGTACCGAGTTCAACTTGGAGACAAGGACGCCGAGCTGACGTTTTGTTCCTGTCCAACATATAATAATATCATCCACATATCTAAAATAGTACAAGACATGAACGTTCCCAACTATGTGGTTAGTCTCGAATGCATCCATAAATATTTCAGCTATTAAAGGACTGAGTGGCGATCCCATAGCCAAACCATTCCTCTGTAGAAAAAAACTGTTGTTGAACTGAAAGTAATTCTGAGTCATACACAATTTTGTTAGGTTATAAATTTCTTCTATTTTATTGAAATTGATCCTTTTTATTGTTAATTTGTATTTTAAAATATCTAATACTTCATTATACGGTACGTTAGTGAACAAACTTTTCACGTCCAAAGACACAAGTTGAGCATTGGACGGTAACTTAATATTTTTAATCTTGTTTATGAGGTCAGTACTATTTTTTATAGAAAATTTTGGGTTAAAATCTATTGCTTCTTTAATAATTGTGTTCAAAAACCTTGACAAATTGTATGCTGGGGCGCCCCTGTATGCGACAACAGGTCTAATTGGGCACCCTTCCTTGTGTATTTTAGGAAGGCCATAAAACAACGGACAACTGGGATTCATGTTTATCAAAGTTTTATGCAACAAAGAGTTCTCAGGGAATAAATAAGTCGTGGATTTCATAGCAAGCTTTAGTTCTGCCTGGAACTTAGCTGTAGGATTGAAGGTTAAGCGTTGAAAATCATCAGATGAAATGATGTCATTGACTCTTGCTATGTAATCCTCCCTCGGGATCAAAACCACGGTGTTACCCTTATCAGCCTTACTCAGAACCACATCCCCGTCCCTAAGTTTGTTGCGAATCGACCTTTGTACCCGAGGGAGGATTACATAGCAAGAGTCAATGACATCATTTCATCTGATGATTTTCAACGCTTAACCTTCAATCCTACAGCTAAGTTCCAGGCAGAACTAAAGCTTGCTTTGAAATCCACGACTTATTTATTCCCTGAGAACTCTTCGTTGCATAAAACTTTGATAAACATGAATCCCAGTTGTCCGTTGTTTTATGGCCTTCCTAAAATACACAAGGAAGGGTGCCCAATTAGACCTGTTGTCGCATACAGGGGTGCCCCAGCATACAATTTGTCAAGGTTTTTGAACACAATCATTAAAGAAGCAATAGATTTTAACCCAAAATTTTCTATAAAAAATAGTACTGACCTCATAAACAAGATTAAAAATATTAAGTTACCGTCCAATGCTCAACTTGTGTCTTTGGACGTGAAAAGTTTGTTCACTAACGTACCGTATAATGAAGTATTAGATATTTTAAAATACAAATTAACAATAAAAAGGATCAATTTCAATAAAATAGAAGAAATTTATAACCTAACAAGATTGTGTATGACTCAGAATTACTTTCAGTTCAACAACAGTTTTTTTCTACAGAGGAATGGTTTGGCTATGGGATCGCCACTCAGTCCTTTAATAGCTGAAATATTTATGGATGCATTCGAGACTAACCACATAGTTGGGAACGTTCATGTCTTGTACTATTTTAGATATGTGGATGATATTATTATATGTTGGACAGGAACAAAACGTCAGCTCGGCGTCCTTGTCTCCAAGTTGAACTCGGTACACCCTAGAATTGATTTTTCACTAGAGTTGGAGACAGATTCCACTCTCAATTTCTTGGACCTTTCAATTACTAGAAGGAACGGTGTTCATGAGTTCCGTATCTATAGGAAACCAACAGTTACAGACACAGTTATTCCTTACTCATCCAATCACCCATGGCAACATAAAATGGCAGCTTTCCACAGCTTACTGAGCAGGTTACTGGCGGTACCGTTGAGCCCACAGGCATTTGGTGAGGAATTGTCCATCATTTGCTACATAGCACAAAGTAATGGCTATGACGTAGGAATGGTCCACTCATTATTAAATAAAAAACGCAGAAAGGCTAGTTTTCATTTATTATATCCGATTCAAGATCCACCTAGGAAGTATACGGCCTGTTTGCCGTTCGTGGGCCCCGTCTCGTTGAGTATAGCTAAGATCATGAGGGAAAGTAGTATATTTGTTGCTTTTAGAACGCAGAACACCTTGAGGGAGCTATGTAATGGCAAGGATTCGGTGTCGGTCTCACGCAGATCAGGTGTTTATTTGTTGAGTTGTGATGAATGTGGTTTGAAGTATGTGGGACAGACTGGCAGGTCCTTCGATATTAGATATAAGGAACATAGAGCGGCGTCCCGCAATGCTTGTCCTGATAAGTCTCTCTTCGCGAAGCATCTTCTTGACACTGGTCATTCCTTGAACAATAGTAACACTTTTAAAGTTTTACGTTTATGTGAGAAAGGGTTCAAGTTAAGTGTTTGGGAAAGGCTAGAAATAATTAGAAGAGATGCGGACACCTTACTCAACGAGCAAGTAGATTTTCACACATCTCCCTTACTTAATCTATTTACGAACAGACGGACACATTAATTGTTGTTGGTTTGTGTGTGTCATTTGGGTTTCTACGCAACTTATCAAAAGATAGTAATTAAATCAAACAGATAAGGTCAAGTATTGGTGAATTTTTGGAACTTAGTTAGCATGATCTGAGGTTTCTACCCACATTAGTTATTGTAAAGAATCCTACATCGCGATAATGAAATTTGCACGCGTTTACTTATAAGCAAAAACGTTCCAACCACGAATTTTGCTGTTCTCTCTGAGACAGTCTTGATAATGCCTCGTTTAGAGGCGAAACAATTGTCGACGTTTTGTTGTAGTTTTAATTCTGCGAAAAATTAATGCTATTATATAAATTTAAAAGGTTTTTTCTTAAAAACATTTTACTTACCATTGTTTTGTCATGGATTTTCGCCAAGTAACGCCTGTTTCTATCCAATATTTGAGATCAGCGAGCATCGCTATCCAGGCTAAACTATACATAAAGTTGATCAAGCTCCACAGAACAGCAAGTCAAAATCTTTGGTTCAATCAAGAGTGTAAGCGCTTTGGGGTGTTTCCAAGGTACATCTTCCTAAAAACAAACAATAACTCAGTGTCGGCTAGGAATTCTATTTTAAAAGCAAAAACAGTGTGGCTAAACTCGGAAATTAGGAGTTTATTTAGAGTGAGAGACAATTTGAAGTGGCATTTAAAGGTTCTACACTCTGAGTTGTCATTCAGTTTACACAGAGTAGAATTTGATTTGTAGGATAAAAAGGCACGAGATTTAGCTTCTAAATTTATACATAAAAAAATTTTAATACAATCAAAAAAATTATTTAATTTAAAGGTGGGTAGAGGGGAGATTCTTGACCGAAGGGAGCAGGTGTTTTCTAATCATACATTTTACCCCAGAATCAAGAACCTTTCTGATATACATCTCAGCAACAGTGAGGTGTCCCTTTTAAATAAGGGCTTAAAATATTCCATACCTAAATCATGTAACAATAAAAAATCTTTAGAACCTTTGGCAGTAGATGCGGAGGTGGCAATCATTAGAAATAAGGGTGACATAATGTTGAAGGCACTGGTTGCACAAAAAATCGATTCTGTTTGTTTGTCTGGTACTTTTAACTCCGAATTGACTGTACAAAGGTCGATTCGCAACAAACTTAGGGACGGGGATGTGGTTCTGAGTAAGGCTGATAAGGGTAACACCGTGGTTTTGATCCCGAGGGAGGATTACATAGCAAGAGTCAATGACATCATTTCATCTGATGATTTTCAACGCTTAACCTTCAATCCTACAGCTAAGTTCCAGGCAGAACTAAAGCTTGCTTTGAAATCCACGACTTATTTATTCCCTGAGAAATCTTCGTTGCATAAAACTTTGATAAACATGAATCCCAGTTGTCCGTTGTTTTATGGCCTTCCTAAAATACACAAGGAAGGGTGCCCAATTAGACCTGTTGTCGCATACAGGGGCGCCCCAGCATACAGTTTGTCAAGGTTTTTGAACACAATCATTAAAGAAGCAATAGATTTTAACCCAAAATTTTCTATAAAAAATAGTACTGACCTCATAAACAAGATTAAAAATATTAAGTTACCGTCCAATGCTCAACTTGTGTCTTTGGACGTGAAAAGTTTGTTCACTAACGTACCGTATAATGAAGTATTAGATATTTTAAAATACAAATTAACAATAAAAATGATCAATTTCAATAAAATAGAAGAAATTTATAACCTAACAAGATTGTGTATGACTCAGAATTACTTTCAGTTCAACAACAGTTTTTTTCTACAGAGGAATGGTTTGGCTATGGGATCGCCACTCAGTCCTTTAATAGCTGAAATATTTATGGATGCATTCGAGACTAACCACATAGTTGGGAACGTTCATGTCTTGTACTATTTTAGATATGTGGATGATATTATTATATGTTGGACAGGAACAAAACGTCAGCTCGGCGTCCTTGTCTCCAAGTTGAACTCGGTACACCCTAGAATTGATTTTTCACTAGAGTTGGAGACAGATTCCACTCTCAATTTCTTGGACCTTTCAATTACTAGAAGGAACGGTGTTCATGAGTTCCGTACTTACTCATCCAATCACCCATGGCAACATAAAATGGCAGCTTTCCACAGCTTACTGAGCAGGTTACTGGCGGTACCGTTGAGCCCACAGGCATTTGGTGAGGAATTGTCCATCATTTGCTACATAGCACAAAGTAATGGCTATGACGTAGGAATGGTCCACTCATTATTAAATAAAAAACGCAGAAAGGCTAGTTTTCATTTATTATATCCGATTCAAGATCCACCTAGGAAGTATACGGCCTGTTTGCCGTTCGTGGGCCCCGTCTCGTTGAGTATAGCTAAGATCATGAGGGAAAGTAGTATATTTGTTGCTTTTAGAACGCAGAACACCTTGAGGGAGCTATGTAATGGCAAGGATTCGGTGTCGGTCTCACGCAGATCAGGTGTTTATTTGTTGAGTTGTGATGAATGTGGTTTGAAGTATGTGGGACAGACTGGCAGGTCCTTCGATATTAGATATAAGGAACATAGAGCGGCGTCCCGCAATGCTTGTCCTGATAAGTCTCTCTTCGCGAAGCATCTTCTTGACACTGGTCATTCCTTGAACAATAGTAACACTTTTAAAGTTTTACGTTTATGTGAGAAAGGGTTCAAGTTAAGTGTTTGGGAAAGGCTAGAAATAATTAGAAGAGATGCGGACACCTTACTCAACGAGCAAGTAGATTTTCACACATCTCCCTTACTTAATCTATTTACGAACAGACGGACACATTAATTGTTGTTGGTTTGTGTGTGTCATTTGAGTTTCTACGCAACTTATCAAAAGATAGTAATTAAATCAAACAGATAAGGTCAAGTATTGGTGAATACCTATTTTTGGAACTTAGTTAGCATGATCTGAGGTTTCTACCCACATTAGTTATTGTAAAGAATCCTACATCGCGATAATGAAATTTGCACGCGTTTACTTTTAAGCAAAAACGTTCCAACCACGAATTTTGCTGTTCTCTCTGAGACAGTCTTGATAATGCCTCGTTTAGAGGCGAAACAATTGTCGACGTTTTGTTGTCCTTTTAATTCTGCGAAAAATTAATGCTATTATATAAATTTAAAAGGTTTTTTCTTAAAAACATTTTACTTACCATTGTTTTGTCATGGATTTTCGCCAAGTAACGCCTGTTTCTATCCAATATTTGAAGTAAGCTTATCTTGGGCGTCTAAATCTTGATCAGTCCTCTATTAATAGTTCTAGTATTAATTGTAGTAAAATTTCAAAGAAGTCCCTAAAAAACAACGACCGCTCCTTTTAATAGGTAGGTCCACTAGTAAGTAAAATGACGGATGACGATGATAACAAATTTTGAAAATTCAAATAATCAGCACCAAAATAAACATCTCCTAGATTTATGTTACCCAAGCAAATACGATTGCGTGTTGAAAGAGTATAAAATGTAGCACCTAGAAACACATTTGTTTTCGTTAGCAACACTTCTTATTAGTAAAGATAGAGGGTGAACACGCCACCTAATAAAACGATAATAGAGAAATATTGTTCTTGATAAACAAACATTCCCAGTTCATTTACAAACAATCTGATATTGAATATCTTAAATATGACTGGCAACTAATTAAATATCATAGCGTCTTGTTTCTAAGCTTCAAGCTTATGAGTTTTTATATTAATTAAGTGGACTGTTTCTAGTTGTTGCATATCCGTTAAATCATGACTTAAAAGTATGCCTATATCACATTCTTCTTTGTGAATTAGGACTTACTAGGACTATAAAGATTCGTTAAAAAAGGGTAAGTATAGAATAATTTTCGTCTGTAGTCTTCAAATTTCGTAGGTTGATTTATTAGCAAAGAAAACTCCTCAGTACGACAAAGCGACACTTCCAAATAATTATTTCTTTTATTTTTTTCTATCATGATAATCAATAAAATAAGTAATAAGGCCTGTACAATATACATGATAAAATAATACAATTCAAACTAACTAAATATGTACATTACCTCTAATTATACCTACTAAAAATACATCTAAATCCTAACATGCGTCAAAGAACTCCTCCGTCTCGTCACCGACTGGCAATGTTCCGAGAAGACTTGCAGCATTAACACGTTATATGGTAATGCTTATTCTTTGTGCCAAATAGTAGGTAACCAGCCTTCTGGTCTTGAGAAGTGTCGATCATGAGTTTAGATAAATAAGTATTAATTTAAAAATATGACGTGATAATACGTTACGTTTTGCCAGTTGGGCGACGTTTATACATAGGCGCTCTAAATAAGAAAATAAACCAGATCTTTTAACATTCATAATATTTTAAAGTAAGCACTTACCTATACAAAAACTATAGTAAATCGAAAACATATTTTTGAAAGGTATTATACACATTAGGATAGAAATTGCCGATGACTTTAGTTTTTGTGATTCTATTCATAATTTCTATCCAAATATTTAAAAAAAAGTTTCAGCAAACAATATATAAATATATATTGTTTGTTAATACCTATATAGGTAAGGTATATATGTTACGGCTAATACCCGAAGTGCGGCTGCACCTAGTTTTAGCCGCCCGAAGTTAGGTTAGGTTAGGTTTTGGGTTAGGTTAGGTTAGGTTAGTTGTTAGTTCTAACCGGCTAAAACTAGGTCCAGCCGCACTTCGGGTATTAGCCGTAACAAATACACTAACCAGAGACGCCCGGCAACGGACGATAGAGCGACCGCGAACATAGGCCGCGGAATTAAAAAAAAAAGGTATATACACTTTGCAAATAAATCATTGGAACTGGAGCCGAATTTCAAAAAAGTTTGTGATTTATCATAATCCGTATAACCATTTTGCAAGTGATTGGTCCATTACTCTACGTCACAGACACGGAAAGGGTGCGTGCTAACTGAAATATAAATGTGTTTATTGCTCATAGATATTGATAAACACAAAAAATTACTTCTATTTAATGATTAAAAGCATCGGAACATGAAAGGTATGTCCGAGATAATTATTTATAACTTTGTGTCTAACGTTTTAGGGTTAAACTTATTCCGAAATGTACCTACTTTCTTATTCGAAAAGTCATCATATTATATTTAACTAGCGGACGCCTGCGGCTTAACCATTACCTTTAAGGCCCAAGTCATTCTCACCTGCACGCGGTGCTCTTGCTGCCAGATAAACGAGGCTCTGGCAAGTGCAGAAACGGCAATAGCCTTAGCGCTCCTGTACACGACGCCGCCGCCGCCTTGCCGCCACCGTACCGCCACTGCGACTTTGTACTGTGTATATGTGACACGTACGCGCGGTGTGCCACGCCGTCGCCGCTTCATTTTACCATACCACTACACAGTTGTTAGTAATACATTGCTACCTACACAGATCACACGTGTTGAGATGTCTAATTTAACAAAAAAAAGAAGTTGCTCTTGGCTTATTATATGTACAGAAAATGGCAAAATGAAAGGGAGTTCATAAGGAAGTTGTGGGTACATCCTATTCTGATGCGGAGGGAGCAATATGGTGAATTTTTTTTAATTTATTTTTTATTTTTATTTATATTGGGTTCGCCAAATTGACGCCGCCCGCCTGGTGGTAAGTCGTGACGACGTCTAGCGATTGTGGGCCACTCTCACAGCACACAATACTATAGAGAGTGGCCATCAACTTGACGACCTACTGATGTGCCTCTTCACGCTCCGCTTAAAGAACCCAGGATTATATGTGGGAGGAAACACGTGCACAGGCAGGGCGTTCCAGGCCACTATCGTTCGGCAGAAAAACGAACGTTTAAAACGCTCGGTTCTAGCGAACATTCTATCCACTGATTGGGAGTGGCATATCTGCCCGGCACGCGTTGTTCGGGATCGGAAGGAAGAGGGTGGGATCAGATTGAAGAGCTGTTCAGAACACTCGCCGTGGTAAATACGGTAGAATGCGGCCAGGGAAGCTAATGTTCGGCGCTGAGCTAGCGGCTCAAGGGCTTCCCGTTACCACCGGACAACCTATAATACGGATAGCCCGTCGCTGCATAGCGTCGACAGCGTCCAGCAGATACTTCGCGGAGCCGTCCCAGAGGTGAGAGCAGTATTCGACGCAGGGTCTAATCTGCGTCTTGTACAGCAGACGCCTCTGGTCCGGTGTAAAGAATCTCTTTACCTTATTCAGTATTCCTAGTTTATCTAGCCCTATACATCTTTCGATGTAGTTTTTATTATTGAGCTCTAGACGAACGTCT
>OY748290.1:16395191-16420557 GCA_963556515.1 Nudaria mundana
CACAGTGCAATATTCATCATATTCATACACTTTATGAAGATCTACGAAAAGATGGGGCCAAGTTTTTTGATTATTTTCGGATGAATATCAAGACATTCGACAAATTATCAGATTTATTAAAAAAAGAAGGTATAGTATTCCAGTGGACACCCGGCGGACTTTGGCCACCTGCATGGCCTCTTCGGGGGTTTGGTTGGAATAAAAATCCCGCGTCGTTGGGGTTGGGTTTTATCCCGCGTTGGTGAGTGTAAGGACGGTGGGTGGCTATCCCACCGTCCTCAGGCCCCATGGCTCGATCATGGAGGTCGATGGTCCTGGGCGTAGATGAGCCTGCGGCGCCCTGGCCGCTTACTGCGCAACTCAGCGAGGAGGGTACGCTCCCTCTCCCTCGCAGCCGCCTCCTTCGCGAGCATAACTTGCTCGCAGAAGGACACGGCCCAGTTCCACCTACTCGCACTGGAGACCATGGCTTGGAGCATGGTTTTTAGCGAGAGGATATCCACTCCCAGACCTACTACGAGGACCCGGCACTGACTCGCCCACGCTGAGCACTCCACCAACGCGTGGAGTGCGGTGTCGTCGTCGGAAACCTCGCAGTGTTGACACCGGGTGTGACCTCACGATGGATGCGAAACAAATAGCTACCGAAGCATCCATGCCCGGTAACGATCTGCGTCGCACGATACGTGAGGTCACCATGCCGCCTCTGCAGCCACTCGTCCATGATCGGTCTCACCGCCGCGATGACGGTGGTTCCCCACTTTGGTTGCTCAAATCGCACCCTCCAAGTCTCCATGAGATCCAGGCAGAGTTGGGACCGCTGTTCCTCGATTTCTCGAGTCGCAGGCCTGTGGTCCTTCTCCAGCGCCTCCTTGTGCCATTGAAACAATGACGCAAGGGCTCTCGCTTCCAGGTCCCATGGAGGGGTCCCGGCTAGGAGACATGCAGCTTCTCCGGAGATCGTGCGGTACCCCCGTATGGTTTTGACGGCCAAGGTTCGCAGTGGTCTGTTTAACAGAGTCGCGTTCACCCTGACCGCCAATCTATCCGCCCATACGGGAGCCCCGTATAAAGCCATACTCCATATGATCCCTAGGTAAAGTCTCCTCCAGGAGGCATTGGGTCCCTTTAGGTTGGGCATGAGTCCCCGTCACTTTCGGGACCAAACTTCGGAAATGTGGTCTGAAGTTCCATCGGCTATCTAGTACGATCCCTAGGTACTTCATCGAGGGCTTGATACCGATGCTAACGCCTCCTACGGTATCGGATAGCTCCACAAAATTCTTAATCATTATATGGCAGATTTCAAACCTAGCTTTTAAAGATTTACGCTTATCTTTATAAATTTCTAATTTTTTGTCCCATAACACTTCCCTCTCCTCAACTAAAGTTATGAATATTTCGTAATCAAAACTTTCCATGATTGTTTAGGTACTAACAAACTCATACGCATGCTCTATCACAGTCAGCCGGTAATGGAATAACAAAACAGTTAGGGAAACGGCAGGGGCGTGGAGTGTGCGCGGCGACGGCGTGGCGGCGGTGCGGTGACAGCGCGTACGCGTAACATATACACAGTACAAAGTCGCGGCGGCGGTACGGTGGCGGCGCGGCGGCGGCGTCGTGTACAGGAGCACTTAGGGCGTGGACACATGTCTACGGTACGGCGCCAGCCACCGTGTAACGGCGCGGCGCCGTGTTAACAGTAGCGGCGCCGCGCCGGCACATGGCTTTTTTGTAGTGTGTTTGTGTATACTTTATTAATTTTGAATTTCAAACAGTCAAATTAATTATTTATTGATACAAGTACCACCTCTAGCTCTGAGTACTGCGGTACAATTTCAGTGTCAAAATGACATAATTACGCGTGACCTCAAATGTACTGTACCTATTTCAAAGAGCCTCGGCCAGCGCCTCACCTGTTTTGAAGTGGGACATTGTACTGACTCAGTACAAAATAGAGGCGGCTCAAACAAACACTTAAAAAAACTCTTGTCCTACCTTATACTACTGACTGACACAAATATATTATGTAATATCGTTGGCCATTAAATATAGAAAGTGATTACTATAAAATAATTATTTCTGAACTGAATCATTTTATAGTATTTCCTGAGAATAGGTCTGTGATTCTGTGATCGACTCACAGACCTATTCTCAGGTCGATCGAAATCAATATTTTAACTCTACTTGATGATAAGTTCCTTTGGAACCGTATCAATACTGAATCGTTGATCCGTTGAACAATCAGTTTTAACTTTAGTTCCTTTGGAAAATGAACCATTGATTGAACGGGTCGAAAGAACCGGATCATTTTTGCAACGGGACAGTATTGATACGGTTCTTTACAATCGAACGAACAACACATGCCTACGCAGGTGCAGTGCGCTGCGTGTCTGCGCGGTACGCCGCGCGCGGTGCCGTGCTGCGGCACGACGGCGACGCCGCGCCGTTACACGGTGGCCGGCGCCGTACCGTAGACATGTGTCCACGGCCTTAAGCTAAAAATACACTGGTGCTTTACATACGACGTATGCCATGCGCCGTGGGAGACAGCAGCGGTACACTGGTCCTACGTATACCACGTTTTACGACGTCTGACGTACCTCCAAGTTTTTTTTTTTTTTTTGAGCGCTCCTCTACCCATGGCAGAGCCTATTCTACAGCAACTTTATTTATTCTAGACTACCTAAAGATACGTTATTTGAAAGGTGGTGTCTGCGAGTATCTTACTCGCTAAGACACTTTAAGAGCGTGACGCCGTCTATGCGCAGTTTGACTCAAAACACTACTTTTCAAACCTGTTAATATCGTAAACTACTTATCTTACAAAAATGTTAATAACTAATAACTTTAGGAAATTTTGTAGTCTCAATAGTTAGTAGAGAAAATATTTCGATTAATACAGTATTTGTGCATTCTGTTAAGATAACCTAACAGAGGTTATATCGTATCGCACTTCTTCTGTGTGGGTTTGAATTACCTAAGCTTAACATCGCGTTTTAGGCGTACACGCTCTTAACGTGTGTGACAGCGTCGTACGCGTGGGATAGTACTTATAGGGAACACGTGAATCTGGCGCGGTGACACGTAAGACAGCGTGGTGAATGACCAGTGTGTTTGTTATCATACAAATTGTATAGGTCAGATCCGGTTTAGATGTCATAAAGCGTGGTATATGTTGTATGTGAAGGATGAGTTTTGAACCAACAATGGGCGTTTTTACATTGCACGATATCGTGCAAATTTACATTCTTACCTTAAAGTTACTGTTGCTACTTACGATATCGTGTGCCGATATCGTGCAACGTGAAAACGCCCATTGGCTGGTGAAATTTGGACGTAACGAACCGCCTAAAATAAGTATCTACCTCTTGTTGGTGTAAATGCTGTTGAAAGTAGAATAAAAATCGTAGAAATAGATCAATGTATGACTTTTCTGTTGTAGACAATCCAGTAAAAGCGCAGTCACTTAAATTACAAAGCGTATAAAATATGCGTTACCTTCGGGAAATCTTCTCGTAGCAGAATGTAGTCGCCTCATAAAACCGTCTAGTAACGAAGTCCCTTTGGGATAACACACTGTATTTTATTTTCGTCAAAAAGGACATCTAATGTTGTCTGCGTCGTCACGTATACGACTACAATTGTGTTGTTGTGACACGCAGCTTACAACATGTACTTACGACTATGTACTAACTTTGGTAGGTACTTCCATAGTCTATAAAATATGAGCAGTTGCCCGCGACTCCACCCGTGAAGGGTATTATTATTTCCAACGGGGATGCCGGCAGCCGGACGGACGATCCACCCGCGACTCTTGCGGGCCATTTCGTCCATTTCTCCAGTTCTCCCCCTGGGGAGAGCGTAGTTGATCCAGCTCTCACGGCCCACTGTCGAATCTTCTTGTGTCCTTAATAAATCTTATTATCTGTTTCACCTACAGATTGCTAATGTCTTCCTCGTATAGTCTGTCCGACCCTAGAAGTTCCCATCTGGTCAATGAGTACATGGGGCATTCAGCCAGCAGGTGGAAGTTTCATCGCTGTCCATGCACTCTGGGCATTTCGGGTCGGTTTTTACTCCTACCACTATCAGGTGTCTGTTTAGTTGACAGTGTCCTGTTATGACTTCTATGGCGAGTCTCATGATTCCTCTTGGGAGTTTCATGATATGATTCGTCTTTCTCTTATCCATGCCCTTGATGAAGATTTTCAACTGTCTCATTCCAGTTGAGGTTCCATCTTTGGTTGTTGTCTGATTTTATTCTGTGGCTGATTACTCCTTTGGCGATTTTGTGCAATGTGAAGGGTAGGTTCTTATTCGCATTTTCCACAGGAATCTTTTGTCAGATTAAAATAACCAAAAAGGAATCTGCATTTAATTTTACTCAAAAAATCTTCCCGCTAGCGCTACCTAATCACACTAATCAAACCATTGAACAGAATTGCCTACATAATTAAACGAAATGGAACATTTACTATTTTGAAAGGTACCTAAATAAATACCTACTTTTGATTCTGACAATATGAATAAATAAAGAAACCCGCTACAAAACTTCTCACTTAGTTCTATTATATTTCTACTGTGGGTCTAGTGAGAACATAGATAAAGTATGTAGAGCAAAGCGAGCGGCATCCCAAGTCTCTGAGTGAGATGTACCTATCCGATTAGATTGTGTTTCACTTAATCCATTGTCAAAAATCAATGGAACTAATGAGAAAAAACGTTCTCACTAATTCCATGGAACTGCTACGATGGAACTAGTGAGACGAATCAGATTAAATTCCGTTCCACTTGTTCTATTGTCAAAAATCAATGGAACTAATAAGTAAAACAAAATCTCAGTAGTTCAAAATGACAATGGAACTATTGAGAACAATCCGTCATTTCTATAATTCGTCAAGCTTATATTGCCTTTACCGGGTACAATATTGAATAGAGAATCAACTACCAATGTAATTCGAACCCAAATTTTAACAAGCAAGTCCCACGTTACATTAATAATATTAAGTTTTTATTATAAGCTTCTCCAAATACCTTTTTCATTGATGCATTAAGCCAATCTGACTAAAAATAGTTTTGTATCCGAACAAAATGCCAATGTACTCGACGGTCCACACTTTATAATCCTCAGATAATGACGTCACGTATTGGGACGCGTAATGTTTCTATGGAGCAGTAAAATAAATTGCATGGATTACCCAATCCGTTCCATTTCTAGATAGGTACCTACTTACTTCCCGTGAAGTACATGGTTGAAAAAAAATATTAATGAGTCAACACTGCATTCTATGTCTTCATACTTTTAACGTCATTCATAGTCTTTTAAGTCCTAGAATAAACGTTTTATTTTTATCCGACTTCAAAAGGAGAATTTTATACCTTTAGTTTATGAAAAAAAACGGGTAAGTAATAGATGATATAACAACAAAATCTCTAATATTAACAACATATAACAACGGAACCTATAATTTTATAGCGATAAGTTAATATAATAAACGATTGATATAATTTTAAAATAACTAATATTTATAAGCATAACATAACATTAAATATAACATCGTTTGACATACCAATTAAAAGATATAAAACTTATTTGGTCTAATATCATGAAAACGAGTCTCCCTTGTTTGACCGAAAGGAATTTGACAAATGTCCACTTCCCAAAAAATTTTTCGCATTATTGCATTTGCCAAATTATTACTTAGCAAAAAATCTATTCACAAAAAATTGTAACGCAAACCTATAACTTGTTTACCAACTAGTACTTTTAACATTTTGTATTTAGTCAAATAACCATTTTTTTTAATAAGTAATTATCCTAATCTAAATAGTTCAGTTCCGGGTAACCTATAAAAACAATTGAATCTGTTTTTTCTATTAATGCAAGTCGTTTCTGGCACTCGCCGGCCGCTGCAGCGGCACCGCTAGCTTCGCTCGCTCGGCTCGTGTGTTGGTCACAGTTTTAACCTAACCCAACCTACCCATTTTATTTTCACCAAACGTGAAGATTGTTTGCTGTAATAAATCATTTTATTTATCGCTGATAATCGCTTCGCGGGGCTCCTATTTCTGGGTGGCTAAAAAGCCCGAGTCGGGGTACTTTGAGTCGGGGTGTTAACCATAATGACATTTTTTTATATAAATTAAACGTTAGACCTAATGATTTTCGATTTAATAAACAATATATATATTAAACGTTAGACCAAAGGATTTTCGATTACATAAACGTTATATCAAACAACGTTATACTAATTAAGTTTTAGAGTAAATAAATGTTATATGTAAAGAAAGGATATCAACAGTTGGTATACCCTCACGTTAATTTTATATCTTATGAACGATAATACAATGAAATTAGACCAAATGAGTTTATAACTTATGAGACGCACCCTAGAAAAACAAACTCGGTTTTTATCAGGCGTTACTTTTCGGAAGTCTATAGTTAAAATTATTTCTCTATTCTTTCGGCCTAATTTTAAGTGGATTTGGAGGGCGGTTTTGTGCATGAATAAATACGAGTTGGGTAATTTGCATGTGGCGGAATATTGCAAAGTAGTTAGATTTATTTAATTTATTCAAAATAGACACGATTTTTACGAACTTTTATTTAACTTGCAATGTTCGAGTATGTATGTTTGTCCGGGTGGAATCAATTTAAAGGCAATTTCCTTAACCGATTGAGCTGAAAATTTATATACACATTCGGTTTGAATGACAATACATGGTTGACTGTGTGACGTCATTCGAAATCAGACATGGCATCACATATGGATGGCGGACTAATTATATTTAATGCACTACAATATGAGTATCAAATGAAAGGGCTTGCTAAGAGCTAACTCGAAAAAAGTAAAAAATAATTAAAAAAAAAAAAAATTATTTTATCTTTTTATTTTTAACTTTTATCTTTTATATAATAGGACTACTTACTAAAAGTACTTACAACCAGTAATTGCGGAGATGAAGTCGCAGGCATCCACTAGTATGTTATAAAAGCTTGTCGCTGTCTTGTATTTGCTAAACTGAAAAAGTTTTTATAACATATAAATTGTGTAAAGACGTTATAAGTTTTTAATTAAAGTTTTAAAGTTAAAGTTTACTTTTATCTATTTAGCGCAGTTAAATAAAAGTTTGTTTTTAAAAAGATTTTTTTCTTTTAATTTATTAGGAATAATATATAAATTATGTCGTGGGTCAATTGTTTGAACTGGGTTGATCGAGATCAGACTCGGCGGATCGTGCAAACCTAACCTAACCAACAGATCTCAATGGGCTATTTCTATCACACTTTAGTTCTAGCGATTTTCCGAAGCAGATCTCGATCAATCCTGTTCACAGGAGCAGGAAACAAGACGATGTTAATTAGGGAAGTTAATGTTCGTAATAATTATATCTCTCAAAAGCCATTGATAAACTTTTAACTTAGTTACTCAATCGTCACAACTCAGCGAACAATCTTCTAAAGTAAAAGCAACATTAACTCACTTCATTTATGGGACAAATCTACCGGTAATCCTGACTTTCACGCCCAAACTTTGATCCCTATTAGAGAGAATTGATTTCTGTCGTCGTGAGATGTTTTGATGAATCGAAACTCTTAAGTAAAAGCGAATGCTGAATGAAAGTATCGTCATATTTTAATCATCCTACTTGAGTATTTAATTTTTTTTAGAATACTAATACCTTCTTATAACTTATCCCGCTTTTATCCTCGAAGAGGTAGACAGAGCCGTTTATTACGACCACGTAGGAGTACAAGGAAAACGCTCTAACCATTCAGGCAGTTGATGACCTTTTTTTCCGCGGCCGCACCTACGTCCATTGCCGAGTGCCTCTGGTAAGCATTAAAAGAATTTCAAGTCTCCAGTTGATGACCTGAATCAAATGGTAGCATAATGGTGGTGTTGCTGGTGTTCACTTTGTAAGTCAAAGATTCCAGTTCAATCCTGAATATCAGTCACCACTGATGAATTTTTGCGATTATATAAATATTTATAAACACAGTTTTAAGCGGACTGACCGCTTTTAATACAAACGGTATCTGTTGACATTTATGTATAGTTAATAATTGTCAAAAACCTTTAATTTTCCTGCCTTTCACAGTCGGTTTCGCCCTACGAACATCGTAGGGCGAAACCGGCAGAAACCAATCAAGTGCTGACAATTTAAAGGTACCTATATACTATTAAATGCAGGCACATAATAGCTTAACGTTACTAAATAAAAATTAATAAGTTATTTCAGTCAACTAAAATAATTGACAACGATAAAAATTATGCTATTTTTGGAAATGTAAGGAGAGTGGAGAGGTAAGGCGAGCCACACATCACAATGTATCATTGTTTAGACTGGTACATTGTGATGTGGGGCTCGCCTCACCTTATTATAATATGTATGGGCAGACATTTAGTAACATATATAACATATCGACGCTTGAAAGGCAAAATTGACCAAGCGACATTTTGGGCGATATTGAGTTATATATATCACTGAAATCAGAAAAAAATTCTGCGTCGATTGATCCTACTCTCGTACCGCTAAGATGGCTTTTGTTGTCGCTTGGTAATTTAAAAAAAGTCACATTTTCACTGATTTCGGCGACTAAGCGACAAAATTTTTACCAATTTATGAATAACTTTCACTTAGTATGGTATTCGAATTTAACTTCCTACACTTAGTAATTTCTACTTTGACTCAAATTAACGTGTTTATACATTTAGTAATTTTTACCTTCTACTGTCTCCGGTATGAATATTGCTTAAGAAATTTTACCTGGTTGTATTTTTTTTTATTCACCATTAAAGCCTTTTTACCTTACCGTAATTACGTACTTATTTTCATTTACTATTTTTTTCCTAAGCGCAACGCACTAAAAAACCTTATATAGTAGTATTTGTCCTGCCTAAAATGAATATTATTTTGTCGTTTGGTACTATTTTACCTGCCGATTTTTTTATACTTTTGTCATTTGGTTAACTATTTCTAATATGAAATTTTTTTAAAAACGTGTTTATTCCTGTTGCATTTATCTTATATTGTCGCTTATACGCGTTGTAACAAGTGTTTTTATGGCTGTTAGTCAATAAAATATCGATTAGTGTTCATCAAACTGTCGCATGGTGACTCGTGTGCTCTCGCGTACTGCACATAGTAGGTACCTACTTCATCGCGTAGTGACTTATAGCTTGAGATAAGTAATCGAGGGTGCAAAGGGGCCCTTCTTACATCTATCGGGCCCCAGCGACCTCACCTGCTAGTGACGCACCTGTTGATTAACGGACGAGGTGCGTAGATTACGGTACCCATGTGGTGGCTTCGGCCCCTACGTGGATATCAGGTGGTACAACAGTGTTGGTCCAGGGAAGTTGCGTTAGGGGTCCAGCAGCTGCACTGCCGGGCCCGGGGCGATGTATGGTGCGGAAGGCATGGGTCCAGTGGGGGCGAAACGGAGTCTAGTGTGGGTGGTGTGGGTCGATTCACCGGCCAGAGAGACTCTTAGCAGCGGCGTTGCCGCGACCACCCGCAACATAGTCATGGGGCCCCCATGGGACCAACCACCCCAGGAGGCTGCCCCACATATTGCTGATAATCCTGATGTGAGATCGCCGCTCTGGGTGGTAACCGGTGCGGGGTAGCGGCGGCCTTGCATCAAGGGGTTTGGGAGCACTTTCGTCCGGCGGGTCGGCTCCGACCTAACCACACGGTTCTAGACGAAGCTAGCCTCTTCACTTTGTCACTTACTGCCGAACCAAATATCGTCCTATCTTCACGCTTCTCCATATCTCACCATGACAGTGCAACAAACTAATAGACGGTACACAGCGGCCCCTAGAAACCCCACAAAGTTGACTTCATTTGAGGTGGAGTTCGGGAATATCGCGGGCTTCATGTTAACCTTGATATCGTCCACCATCACCTAGAGACGGCACGGCCTTCTGTTATGTTCATAACGGAGACACAGATACGCCACCCTGACGACACGTCTTACCTCTGTTACCCGGGTTTTGTTATTGAGGAACAATTTCGCGACAAAGCCGGAGTGTGCGTGTTCGTTAGTGCGGACGTTTGCTGCCACCAGTTGCGCTGTCTAGAGAACCCCTCCTACACTGTCCTTTGGCTGCACGTGGATCATGGCTCTATAAGCCAAATCTCCGTGTGCGTCTACCGCTCCCACACAGGGGACACTGGGACAACAAGGCTTTTCGAATACCGACCAAATGACTCAACGACTATGGCACTACTCGTCGGCACACTGGGACGGTTTCCGCGATTACTTTGCGTCCGTCCCGTGGAGCCAGCGCTGCTTTGTAGGGAAGGCGCCTTCGGATAGCGCTGCTGCCGTTTCTGGCGAGATCAGTCTAGGGATAGAATACTATAACCCTTTCACTGATGTCGCCAGCATCCCCAAAGCTCGCGCCTGGTTCGGGCGTGAATGTGCCGAGGCTGTCCAGAAAAAACTGTCTGCATATCGCGCCAGGGTCAGGGCTCGGGCGGCACGTGACCTGAACGTGGACCGCCTCTAAACAGCTTACAATAGGGCCACTAGGTTCAGCAAGAGGGCCTTCAAGAGAGCGGATGCCCAACGCGTCGCGCGGCTTGGTCAGGAGCTCACATCCCATTCCACGGGCAGCCGTGGATACTGACAACTTGCAAAAGCCATCTAGATCGCCAGTCCAATTTGTCCAGGTCGTAGTCTAATTTTTGCCAACCCTCGCTGCCACCACTGTGTCATCTTGATGGATCACTGGCTCACAAAGCCCAAGGGAAGGTGGACATGCTCGCAGACCTCTTTGCGGCTAATTCCCGGGTCGATGACCGTGGCCTGCAGGCCCCCGCCATCGCCAACTACAGTCACTCGACACGCGGAAAGCCAGTGGCCCTTTTTTTTTGAATTCCCAAGGCCCAAGGCCGCGGCCGCTCCAACGTCCGTTGCCGGGCATCTCTGGTTACAAGCAGGTATTTCCAGTGGCGCCCGGCGGACTTTGACCACCCCTGTGGTCTCTGCGGGGGTTTGGTCGGGATGAGAATCCCGCGTCGTTAGGGTAGAGTTTTATCCCACGTCAGTGAGTGAATCTGGTAGCGTGCTATGGGGCAAAGGCCCCGCAGCACGCAACCCTTCTAGCCTGCTTCTGTAAGGACAGCGGGTGGCGATCCCGCCGTCCTCAGATCCCGATCATGGAGGTCTTGAGCGTAGATGAGTCTGCGGCGCCCTCGCCGCTGACTACGGAACTCCGCGGGGAGGGGTACGCTCCCTCTCGGCCGCCTCCTTCGCGAGCATGACTTGCTCGCAGAAGGACACGGCTGCGTTCCACCTACTCGCGCTGGAGACCATGGCTTGGAGCATGGTTTCCAGCGAGAGGATATCCACGCCCAGACCCACTACGAGGTCCCGTCGCTGACTCGCCCACGCTGAGCACTCCACGTGTGGAGTGCGTCGTTGTCGTCGGAAACCTCGCAGTGTTGACACCGGGGTGTGACCTCACGATGGATGCGAAACAGATAGCTACCGAAGCATCCATGCCCGGTAACGATCTGCGTCGCACGATACGTGAGGTCACCATGCCGCCTCTGCAGCCACTCATTCATGATCGGTCTCACCGCTGCGATGACGGTAGTTCCCCACTTTTGTTGCTCAAGTCGCAACCTCCAAGTCTCCATGAGATCCTGGCGGAGTTGGGACCGCTGTTCCTCGATTTCACGTCCGTCTCCAGCGCCTCCTTGTGCCATTGCAACAATGACGCAAGGGCTTTCGCTTCCAGGTCCCATGGAGGTGTCCCGGCTGGGAGATATGCAGCCTCTCCGGAGATCGTGCGGTACCCCCGTATGGTTTTGACGGCCAAGGTTCGCAGTGGGCTGTTTAACAGAGTCGCGTTCACCGTGACCGCCAATCTATCTGTCTATACGGGAGCCCCGTATAAGGCCATACTCCGCACGATCCCTAGGTACCACACGAACCCTAGGTTAGCCAGTGGCCCTGACGGCATTCCGGCGGTGGTGCTACGAAAATGTGCAGCTGAGTTGTCTCCAGTATTAACGCGTCTGTACCGCCTGTCATACTCTATAGGGCTCGTGCCGGAGGTCTGGAACGAGGCGAACGTACAACCGATCCCTAAGAAAGGGGATCAATCCGATCCAGGGAATTTTCGACCCAACAAAATCAAAGATCAGTCTTTGATTTTGTGTACTGAAACCTAAATTCATTGTTACTTGGTCAAAAAAATCCTAAACTAACTGTATTTAATTTGTAATATAACTAAAATTTAAGAAAAGTCTTTCTGTTTTCTATTTAAATAATG
Source organism: Nudaria mundana (assembly GCA_963556515.1). Classification (NCBI taxonomy): domain Eukaryota; kingdom Metazoa; phylum Arthropoda; class Insecta; order Lepidoptera; family Erebidae; genus Nudaria; species Nudaria mundana. The sequence goes on from OY748290.1 coordinate 16,407,494, forward strand.
TTACCTAAATGACAAACATGCATTACTTCTGGATGCGTCATTTTACTTTAAACACAATCATAAAGTTATGGGTTTTAGCTAACATTACTTGTTTGATTACGAAATTTCGTTGTCGGTAAGTAACTTTTACCCGTTAGTGGTTTTGATAAAATTATTACTAACCGACACTATTTCTTTAACTATTGAAAAAAAAACATTTTCTTTAAATGCCAGTTCATGAAGCCTTTAAAGTTTTACATTTAAAATTCGTTGGAATAATGTCGTTGTGATTTATAGACGATTTTTAACGAATTTTTTTTCCATAAAAAAAACTTTAAACTGCTCTGCTTGGTCTCTCGCTTGGTCAATTTTGCCTTTCAAGCGTCGATATATAACATAGCATCACGCCTTTTTCCCCGAAGGGGTAGGCACAGGTGTGCAAACACACCCACATCTCGCCATGTTAGGACATTTAGTATCACATTATAATACTAATTATGGAACCAAACAGTTGTCTCTAATTTACCTACGTCACTCCAGTACATGGCGAGCCTGCCATTAGAACATGCATGTTCTGACGATTTGTCTATTTTGACGTAAAAGAAAAACAGTAGCTGAGGTTGAATACACAGTGAAACCGTTTCGTCACTTTGACCTTTACTTGAAAATGTGGAAACATTATGCGCAACCGACGTTCAGTCAACAAATCCTGGATAACCTTTCTTATTCATATTCTGGAGTTGTTTGACTAACCAACAGACCCGAAATTCGCATTTAAATTACTTTTTTAATATTCTATCTGTTAGCTTAGTTTTTTTTAGTTTTTGACACATCTACATACATAAATCACGTCTTTATACCCGAATGGGTAGACAGAAGCGATTATTACGCCCACATTTCGCCAATTCGTTAACCCTCCACGTAATAGGTGGTGAGCCAATTACCTTTTCCGGGGAGTATAATAAATTAATTAAAATTAATATTTTGGACGTCCTCACAGTGTCATATAGCCCAAACTACATAAGCCTTAAGCTTGTGCTATGGGATCTAGACAACTGATAAATATACTTATATATTTCTAAATACATAGAAAACACCCAAACTCCGAAACAAACATTCGTGGATCACACTAATATTTAATTCGACCTGGGAATCGAACCCGAGACTCCGAAGTCAAAAGCCGATGCGCTTACCGACTACGCCACCGAAGCAGTTATTTCCCAGAGCCTCGTACGTTTGTCAGCAGGTGTACCGCGTGCAAACGGGGATGACTTGGGCCCTGGAGATGTTGGATGGGCCTCTTAGAACCCTGTTGTTTTAATTGAACTGAATTTAGCCTGTCTATGAAGACTTGAACGAACAGTCTGTTCAGTATTAGTATTCAGTATTCAGTATTCAGTTAGTAAATCATCTTGTATAGACTGTAAGTCAGATACAGCATTACTTTACTAAATATGGCACATTTTCTAACTTAATTACAAGTTGGTTGTTACAATTGTGTTATGTTTTTATGGTTCCAAGTCTTGGAACCCTTTTGGTTTCATCATATCCGTCCGTCCTCGGCTTGCCGCCCAAACGATTAGTGCTACAAAGATGAAATTTTGCACGGTGTATTTACCAAAGTGCTAAAATAAAATAAAAAAGAAATTTAAAGAAGTGGGGATGATTTCTTTTTCTCGTATCTATCCTATGGTGTGGGGTATCATTAGATAGGTCTTTTATAAACATTGAGAGGTTGCTAAGCCGTTTTTTTAGTTAGGTATCCGTTCTTTAGTTATTCCACTTTAAAGCGCATTTATTTGTAAAAACAGGGCGTCCTCCCCTCTAAAAGCTAAACGGCTACCTAGAAGAATCTGAGAAAACATGGTAGATAAACTAAACTATAACGAACCAGATAACTTTCTTAGTTAAGGAGTTATAGAGCATATAATTTGGTGACTATGGAACCCTATTACTATGCGTGGGCTGACATGTACTTGACCGGCTTTTTTTACAGACGTACTTGTAAAATAGGTTATATATCATATTGTGTTAGGTAGATAATAATAATAATTGACGTGAAAATACACACTTATATATTTATATGAATGATTGAGAGTGAGCCATAAAGCATGGTAATATCTAAATATCAATTAATATTAAATTAGCACTAACACTTCTCAGGACCAGAAGGCTGGCTATTTTGTGGGAACGTGGCAACACAACCAGCGTTCTGGAAACCTTCCCAGTCGGCAATGACGCGGAGAATTTTTTCAACGATATTTTGTAATGTAAATATTTTTAGTATATAATTATGTATATTGTTATTCTTATGTAATACTCGTATATATTACATTATTTACTAAAAAAATAGCTTCAAATTCTGCATAAACATATGCAACACAAACACCCCGCGGCATAGCTTAAGGTTGTAAAGCGTACGCTATGATTAAATAGACTTTGCTAAATAACAACAAAAACTGTACTCATTTCATTAATGGCTGTTGCCTGCAGATACACCTACGTAGAAAAGTTTATACGTTTCCGTCAAGAACAAAATTAGATGATATTATGTACCTACCAATTTATTTCTTTGCCACAGGCTATGAAAAAATACATTATCTTAAATTAAGCAATTTATTAAAACTTTAGTTTGAACATACAACCGTGTACTTTATGAAAGTGAAGTTGTAATATTTTACCTACCTACCGAACCGTGATCCAAAACACTTTATTTTTAATTTGGGTAAAATAGCATTCGTTAAAAAGTTGTTGAAAAGTCATCCGCTCATTTTCATGTGTAAGATGTTTAAAAATTAATCAGTTACAATTTCTTTATAAAAAAAGTAAGTACTTAATTAAGAATTATGCGTAAATGTAAAAGAGGCGTATTTGTAATTATGTAGAAGGTAGGTATGTATGAATTAAACTGCGAAGTACATGTAGTACCAATAGTGAAATATCACACCCAATAGGTCAAACGCACAACCTGTTGTTGCAATCGGTAATCACTAGAGTTAGATATCTTATTCATAAAAGGTAGCTACCAACTTGTAGGTAATTATACTCGTAATACAGGTAGGTACTAATTTTTAGTCACGAATGTGATTAATAATTATAATGGATGATTGGAATTTACTGGATTTGATCACGAATAGGTACATAAAGATACGATGGACACTGATGTTGTCCTCTTTGGGAGTGTAAAATCAAACCACTACATTTGTAACTAGTATAATAATAAATTGATCTGGTTTCTACCGAGCTGTTAAATATTATACTTACCTGTGCCTTTACATTGGTAATTACGCTGCCTAAAACCTAACGTACCTATTCGGTAGAGTAAATGCCTGCGGTACCGAAGTTCTAGGATTGATTTCTAACTCGGAACCGCAAATTTGTATTGCAGTTTTATAAATATTTGAAAATTCAATTCCCATTACGTCAACTTCCCAAAACGATAACTTCTCGTTATAAATAGGTATTGATTTAGTCTAACCGTGTCAAATACCTACTACTTTTAAATGTAAATTTTGCTTGAATTAAATATGCTAGGCACTTCGCCTCCCCGCGGCGGGGTCAGCGGCACGGATTTGCGTTGGACTCGCGGCCCTTGAGATGGAAAACGGGCCGGACTACCCACCAAAACTCCAGGGTGTTTCTGCTTCGCCTTAGGGCCTAGAGGGGGCCTAGTCCCCTCTAATCAACGCCTCCGAAACACATAAGGGACTAGAGTAGGAGAAGGTAGTATTAAATATTACTAAATATCTGATCGATGCTACTCAGGTTCTTTAGGTTCCCGGTAATTTTCTGGCTCAGAGAATTAGGTGTCGCCCTTCAGCGTGGTAACGCAGACAGCACTTTGGTTAGCAACGACGCGTTTTTTCACACGCATATCTGTGAAATATCTGCTTAATGGAAGTACAAAATTCTAGCACTTTTTACAAAGACACATTCGAAGTATTTTTATTGTAATCACCCATTACAGTAAAAATACTTCGTCTTTGTAAAAAGTAAAGAAATTTGTATAATTTTGTAAGTAATTTTATTGTAATGGGTGCTAAGAGAGAAAGTGACCGGTCTAACATGGGAGTGTAAGACAGGCCTCTGTCAATACCTTTGTTAATAATGATGTGATTTCTTGTCTATTACTATTTATCCTAATGCAATAAACCTAGACAATACAGCGTAGCGTATTCAAAAGCGTATCTCAAAGAGACATGTGTCTCCTACCCGATGGATAAAGCCATTATTGAGATAGTAACAGCGTTAATCGATTTTATTACAACTTTTGTACAAAACGGTTCCCCATTCAACTAATTCAATAGTCTGCCCGATTTGATATGCTATTACGTGCCATTTACAGTTTTTTATGGGCAGGTACAAAATTTAGTAGAAAAATTTTACACTCAGTCACTCTTACTTTCTTGGAACTTATTGCTGCAAACAGGAACATTCTTTTTGTGTTGTCAAGAATGGCTATAAAATATTAAGCTACAACCAGTAGGAGCAGATCAGCAAAAAAAAATGTTGCATAACCAATCCATGCGGATAGAACTGCGGGCAACAGCTTGAAGTTCGTATCCGTAACCTTCGTTTACGTCATTATTAACACGGTATGGAAGTCTTTTATAGTTAAGTGGTTGCAAAAATAATGACTTTTACTAATGACACTGCGAATTCCACTTTTTCCTGACGGTATACCTACGTGTATATCTGTAATCGCAATTTAGGTCAAATGTAAAACAAATTGCAGAGTTCCATCAGTTAGACTGTGAACCGCTGACGCGGCTGTGAATGCTCGCTAATGAACTGGTAGTGCACTTTCAATGTATTTTTTTTTAATACCTACATTTTATTCCACTAAATGAGCTTAAAATATCATGCCATTGATACATTTTTTTTTAAATTATGTGCTCTAAGTGGAACTAAATTATCAAACTTTCGAAAACATACACTTGGAGGTACTTAATAAAGTACATACATAAATAAATAAATATATTTATTTGACTGACAAACTCGTAGAAGTCGTAGTTTTCATTTCAAAATCATACCTTAAGAAAGCTTGAACTGAATTTCCCTTTTGAAATAGATGTTTTAGCTGATAAGAAAGCGATTCCTTCTAATCTATTGACAGAACTTGGTCTTAATTGCTTTGTGTAACCCTTCAGTGCTTTCGAACTTCGTTTATACCAACTCTTTTAAATTGATGAGATATGAAAGAAATTCAAAAACGATCAAACGCGATAAATGTGATACATAGTGATCATCATTCACCGAGCCTTATCCCAACTAAAGTTGGGGTCGGCTTTCCAGTCTAACTGCGATTCGGCTGAACATCGATATTTTCCGTGAAGCGACTGCCATCTGACCTCCACAACCCATGGGCAACATCGAAGTTCTGTAGTTAGACCGGTCGGATTTTTGATTTAAAGCTCCAACTACCCCTAACGACTGCCATAGATGTTTGTATGACAACCGGGACCGACGGCTTAACGTGCTCTCCAAGGCACGGAGGGGTCTCAGTGTCTTAAGAAATGGTCACCCATCCTAAGACCGGCCTGACACGATGTTGCTTAATCTTTGCAATGTGTTAACATTGTCGGTTACCACTAGACCACGAGCCCCTGTGATACATAGTGATATCACATTAAATATGAAAAAACTAATAACACATTTTGGAAATATCGTCAAAAAAAGAGAAGAAACAAGAAGAAAAATAACATATTTCAAAGATTTTTAATAAATCCGTGAAAAATATAGATTTTTTTTCCTTTGAAGTCGTTTAAAGACTGCAACGTAACAAGCAAAAAGACAGTATCGCCGCAGCTCCGCCCGCGTGATTTAGTTTACTCGTTCCCGGTTCCCGTGGGAATACATTACCGGGATTAAAAGTAGCCTATGTTACTCAGGGTAAATGTAGCTTTCCAATGGTGAAAGAATTTTTGAAATTGGCACAGTAGTTTTTGAGTTTATTCATTACAAACATACACACAAAAATACAAATATTTCCTCTTTATACCTAGGTCACACTATAAGTTTTGCGTAACATAAAAACACAACATGTTAAAACCAAAATATTATGTTTATTGCTTTTCAAAGTACTCTCCTTTACATTGAAACATTTTTTTATGCGATAAAACCATTTTTTAAAACAGGAGGACCACAGATCTGAAGGCATGTTTTCTACGTGCTGATTGAACGCTATCACTGCCTCTTCGGAGTGGGTAAAAGTGAAACCTTTCATCAAATCTTTGATTTTGGGGAAAATACAGAAATCACAGGGTGCTAGGTCGGGGCTATGCGCAGGATGGGTGACGAGTTGTACTTTTTCGGAAGTTAAAAATGACTTTGTTTTGTTGGCCGTGTGTGAAGAAGCGTTGTCATGATGTAGGAGAACGCGGCTTTTGGGTCGTCTTTCGCGAACTTTTTCTAACACCCTGGGTAAACAAATGGTAGAATACCACTTGGCATTAACACTCTTTTGATCTTCAAGTGGAATTGTACAGATGGGACCCGTAGCTGAGAAAAAAAAACACGATCATTTTTTACCAACGTTTCTCGCCTGCCTCACTTTTGTTGGCTTGTTCTCATTTTCAAACACCCATTCACAAGATTGCTGTTTTTTTTCGGGTTCAAAACTATAAATCCACGTTTCGTCTCCTGTTATAATGTCATAAACAGCATTAGAATCTCCGTGGTCGTACTTCAGTAGCATCTGTGAGCACCATTCCACGCGAGCCCGCTTCTGCTCCGCTGTCAGTTCATGCGGGATCCAACGACAACAAACTTTCAATTCTTCGTGTAAAATTTTCTGGATTTGACTCGTACCAATCACCAATCGTCCTCGAATTGGCTCATAGGTATTCCGCGGGTTTTCTTCAATTAACCGCTTAACAGTAGCCACATTATTTTCGTTGACGGCAGTTAAAGGCCGCCCTTCACGAAATTCATCATGTAAAGAAACTCGACCTCTCTCAAATTCAGCAAATCATCGCCTCACGGTGCTCAAACAAGGTGCTTCTCTCCCAAAAGCATTTTGAAGACGAGCGGCACAGTCTTGCGGAGAGAGAGAACTTTTAAAATCATAAAAAATCATCGCTCTAAAATCTTTTCGAATTAATTCCATTTTCGTTGCAAACGTAGAACTTTGATGTGTGATAAAAAACAATTGACAAATGATTTCCCGCCAATTGTTTTTTTTTTTTACTAAGAAGGTTGCAACGTTTAAATAATATAACATTCGAAATTCAAATAGTTCCGATTAGCTAGAAGTGCAAAACTTTTAGTGTGCCCCATGTAATAGTAGTATAGATGACATGTCCCTGTCGTTAACTGCAAAAAAATGGCCCAAGCCAACCTCACCTACAAATAGTGCGTTCTTTCGATCAACAGTAAAATATCCCAGTTAATGGCAATGGACTCATCCCCAATTAAGTGGAACCAACAAAGATTTTATTGAAAAATGAGGGTATACAATTATGTCTCTATTACTTCCTGATAATGATGATGATTATATTTTACTTAAATTTTAATAACTCTAACGAATTTGAGTAAACCAATGTCACGACTACTGGGAATTAAACATATTGTAGGGAGCATAAGTCACAATACTGAGCCAAGTATACACAATGCAGGCCTCACATATTCAAGAGACTTGGGTACCACTAAAAGTTTCCACATAAATCAGTGGGCTAACTTTATTTAAACGGCTCTCTGGCGACATTTGTTCGGATTCTACGTCAAGGGTAACTTTGCGCTGAGTAGCTTCTGTTTAAAACCGTTGAGAGTCACCCGAATGATCTTCAAACGGTTACAGAAACACGAATGTTATTTCTAAAATCAGAGTTCAGTACCTAACATAAATGGATAGTAGGTAGGTATTATTAGTCGGTGGTTACGTGTGGTCTACGAATTGGAAAGTAAAAATTGATTGTTTAATATATGCCTAATACATATAAGTTAATTTAAGAATATCAACAATTGCAAATACGATCAACTAGCACTTCTATTAACCCTTAACATTGGGTTCACGTCAATAGGCACTGTGATGACTGATGACTTAGGATTTCACCTCAAATCGTCGAGACGTAAGACAACCCTCTTAGTAACCAGGCAGAGGTTTCATTTGGAGTTAATACTGTATTAAGTTATTTTATAATACTTTCATAATAATAATTAACTAATGCTAGATAGGCTTTAACCACGTAAATTAGATTAAATTTTAAAGATCCAGTTTTCCAGACGGACTCATAAATGACCCCTGCTTTGTTCATACCTCGTCTATAGTGACTTCACTTAACCTGTCTTATAATAAACAAGTGAAAACCAAATAAAATAATGAATAACTCCACCGTCAACATAATATTAGGTATTAAATAGGTATTAAAAATATTGAACAACTATTCAAAAAATCCTTTTTGATTACGTATAATAATAATTATAATGTTAGAAATAAGAACGCCGGAAAACGAAACACTGACGGCGTCTTCATAAATCGCTCCTTATTTTAGACAGAACAGACGGTGCCCAGACGTTTTCATTTTTAAATTTCAAAATGACAGATCCACCAGCTGGTCCAGTTATAAACAGGGTTTTAAATAACTCTCCAAAACTTTTACCGGCTTTCACAGATTACAAAGAATAACCGTGCCATCACGTTGTCTGACTGTAATGTCTACTGATTTATTTGAAAAGTTGCCTCTTTTAAGCGCTCCGTTGAAGTAGGAATAGTCCAGATGATTGTAAAATTATAAAAGGTCTTTTTAGGGTTCCGTACCCAATGGGTAAAACGGGACCCAATTACTAAGACTCCGGTGTCATTTTTCAAATTTTCACAGATGATTCTGTTGCCGATATAACAAGAAAAACTAAAAGCACTTTGCCGGTTTTTTATTTATCCAACTATTACATTTTTTTTTTTTAATTAATAAATAAATAAATAATATTTATTTATTAAATTTGTGTATGGAGTGGATGACTCACCTGAAATCTTCCCTATTTCGTAGGTCCAACAAAACTACTGACAATATATAGGAAATAATAATCTTATAAAGTTATTTATTCGAAGCTTTTATACATTATATACATAAATTATTTAACAAGAGACAAGCTGGTATTCGCGAGGGATAAGCGGAGCTTTACATTTTTGTGTGAGTGACCACGAAAAGTGCTGTGTGTACAACACATGTGTGTGTAAGAGGTCTCATATACGTTCACGTACACTGCACTCACACAAATGCAAAGCTGCGCTTACGCCTTTTTCCCTAATTATACGTATTCATAAAAATTCTTAATTGCATTTGTACCAACACATAATACTCGTAGTATCCATTATTTGGGTTTAACATTCATTAAAAACTTCGCGAGGAAATTAATTTATTTCACTTATAATCTCTTGTTTATGTTTTCAGTTAGGGAGTTTTTGAGGAACAAAGTTGGACGATAAATTTTTGCAATAAACAGGTGGTGATAATGTGATTCATGACTCTGTTTAAGTTTATTTTAACGCTCTACCTTTCTGTAATTAGTTTATGAAGAATTCAGAAATTTTCGTTTGTTGTTGTTTTTTGTGTGTGTGTTGTTGTTTTTTGTGTGTTTGTTGTGAGTAATTACATTTTTTATGTAAGTAATAGACGTAGATAAAGGTTTTGAATACTATCTGTGTTCTTTTCATTACGCTAAAATATACTTTTAATGTAGTGTCGTCACTTCAGAAACCGTTTTGAAATTTATAATAAAAGTACAGTTTGTAAAGTTAGCCTTTAATAAATTACAAAATACGAGGTGTTTGCGGCGCTGAGTTGGAAATACGAGTAAATACTTTTGCGCTATGAAAAAATTCCTAAGTGTTTTTATAAGTTTGGCGAAGTATGATTATTATTTTTAGAAGTACCTTAAGAAATCTTGTGTAAGTTTTCATCAATAGGTACTTCTAAATAATTTATTTTGTCGTATTTTGGTAATAATAGTAAAGTAGTAAATGGTTTTGGACATTCTCACATAACGTCATCTAGCCCAAACTGAGCTAATATAAGCTTGTGTTATGGGATATAGACAACTGATAAACATACTTACAATCAATGCTCGCAGCCTATTCAAAAATTTATTTAAACTCATGATCGACACTTCTCAAGACGAGCAGGATGGTTACTATTTGGCAGAAAGAATAAGCATTGCCATACAACGTGGTAATGCTGCCAGCCTTCTCGGAACATTGCCAGTCGGTGACGAGGCGGAGGAGATGTTAGGATTTAGATGTAAGTTTAGTAGGTATAATAGGTATGGGTATTGTACATATTTAGTTACTTTGAAATGTATAATTCTTATTGTAAATAAAACATAGTATTCTTATAATAGGTACCTAATATATTTCTAAATACGTAAATATTATATCAAAACACCGAAACAAACATTTTGTGCACCACACAAATATTATAATTGTCTATTACCAACCATCCAATTAATAATTTTGGTATAAAAATGTTGTAGGTACCTATTCATTTTTAGGAATCGTAACATCAACACCGATTTACTTAAATTCAGTGCTCCAGAAACTTCAGCAGGCAACACCACAATCTGTCTTTAAAATCGCGCATGACAGCTCACCGCAACTTGTATAAAAATAGAAAACTCATACGATTTATAAAGCTTATATGCATGAGTTATCCAACCATAATCAAATACAGTATCGGTCAGTATTGATTGCAATTTGCCCGTGGATTGGTCCGTAACAAGCACAAGATAGATTACTCTTGTGTGCAGCCTACCGAAGCACGTAATTTGAATTGTGAACGGGAAGGAATCAAATATTCCGATGCATCACTAATTGAGAACTATGAGATATTATTCTACTATTATTTCCATTAAATCACTTTATCTCTACAATATTATAAAACAAAGTCCTCCGCAGCGTCCATCTGTCCGCGATAAACTAAAAAACTACTGCACTGATTTTTACATCACATTTTTACGGTGGTACAACAGTGTTTTGGTCCGGGGGGGGGGGGGATACCACCGTGCAGTTGTGCTAAAGCCCCCCAAGTAACCCAGCCCAGCCTGGGTTGCGTTAGGGGTTCAGCAGCTGCACCGCCGGGCCCGAGGCGATGTATGGTGCAGCAGGCATGGGACCAGTCGAGGCGAAGCGCAGTCTAGTGTGGGTGATGTGGGTCGATTCGCTGGCCAGGGAGACCCTTAGCAACGGCGTTGCCGCGGCCTGTTGCGCGGTTGTGGGGTAGCGGCGGTCTTGCATCAGGGGGGTTTGGGAGCCCTTCCGTCCGACGGGTCGGCTCCGACCTAACCACACGGAGAACCGTGTGGTTAGGTCGGAGCTTCGTCTAGAAAGACGAAGCTAGCCCTTGCGCTTTGTCACTTACTGCTGCACCAAATGTCGCCCTGTCTTTACGCTTCTTCATATACCTATAATGGCAGTGCAACATAAAAAAATTAAACGTTCCACAGCGGCCCCAGGTCACCCCACAACTTCACTTTTCGAGGTGGAGTTCACTAACATCCGTGGTCTCCATTCGAACCTCGATGCCGTCCACCATCACCTTGAGACGGCACGGCCCGCTGTGATGTTCGTCACGGAGACTTAAATACGCCGCCCTTATGATACGTCTTACCTGTGTTACCCCGGTTATGTCATCGAGGAACAATTTCGTGATAAAGCCGGGGTGTGCGTGTTCTTTAGGGCGGATGTTTGCTGCCGCCGGTTGCGCTGCCTTGAGAATTCTGAGACAACAAAGCTCTTCCAGTACCTCAGCGAGACGGGTGATGATTCACAGGTGCGGTTCCCGAACGCTGACCTAGTGTTTCTGGGGGACTTCAATGGCCATCACATTGAATGGCTGGGGTCCCTCATGACTGATCATGCTGGTAGGGCCGCCCACGCGTTCGCTCTCTCCCACGGTCTGACCCAGATGGTATGCGGGATCACCCGGATACAAGACAGGTAAGATCACGCACCCGCTCTGCTGGGTCTACTGCTGACGAATCGCCCAGCCCAGTACAGTGTTTCGGTACTCCTACCGAAACACTGTACTGGGCTGGGCGTTCCCCATTGGGTAGTTCCGAACACTGTGTGGTTCAAGGTGCCACAAAATCCAGCAAGAGGGCCTTTGAAGAGAGGGAGAGGGGAGAGGGCCTATTAAGAGAGCGGATGATCAGCGCGTCGCGCGGCTTGGTCAGGAGCTCACTTCCCATCCCACGGGCAGCCGTGAATACTGGCTACTTGACAAAGCCGTGCAATCTAACTTTTGTCAGCCCTCACTACCACCGCTGCGTTACCCAGATGGAACACTGGCTCACAAAGCCCAAGAGAAAGCGCGCAAACCTCTTTGCGTCTAATCGACGATCGTGGCCTGCAGCCCCCCGCCAACGCCAACTGTGGCCACACTATGCCTGACATTGTACTCAGGCAATACGGTGTACTGGCAGTGCTGCGATCACTCGACACGCGGAAAGCCAGTGGCCCTGACGGCATTCCGACGGTGGTAATACGGAAGTGCGCAACTGAGTTGTTTCCTGTACTAACTCGTCTGTACCGCCTGTCTTACTCCACAGGAATCGTGCCGGAGGTCTGGAAGGAGGCGAACGTACAACCGATCCCCAAGAAAGGCGATCGGTCTGATCCAGGCAACTATCGACCCATAGCTGTCACCTCAGTCATCTGCAAGGTGTTTAAGCTGATCATTAACAAGCAGCTCATGCGATACCTCGAAGATCACTCGCTAATAAATGATCGGCAATACGGCTTCAGGCCAAAACGATCAACGGGTGATTTTCTGGCATTCGTAACGCATGTCTGGGGTAAGGCTATGGAAAGACACGGTGAGTCCTTGGCGATTAGCCTGGACATCGCCAAAGCCTTCGATAGAGTCTGGCATGCTTCGCTCCTTTCCAAGCTTCCGGCATATGGTCTACCATTTCAACTATGCAGCTGGATGGCCAGCTTTCTGAACGAACGCCGAATGCGAGTCCTCTGCGATGGCCAGGCTTCTCGCTTTTTGCAAGTGAATGTTGGGGTGCCGCAGGATCCGTGCTGTCACCAACTCTCTGCCTTCTGCATATCAATGATATGCTATCCCTCGGGAACATTCATTGTT